>OY759162.1:6026431-6089036 GCA_963662125.1 Diplazon laetatorius | reverse complement strand
GGACAATCGTAAAGTGGAATTTTCGAAACGCGAGGCCTAAACGTTTCATTTTGTTTTTTTCGTCTTTTTTCACTTCTTCTCGTTTATTTTTCGTAGTCATTGGAAGCAAAATATACATTCCGAGACATTTCATGGGGGGGGGAGGAGGGGTGGTCGAACCCCGAAGTTTATATAATTTCACATTGGTAGATGATTAAAATCGTTTTGTCCGACGATCTGAAATGACCGGAGATGAGGATTCGAAACGTGGCACTCACTCACAATCGCTGTGTGATCTGTCGTTCTCGGGATACCGGTCCACAGGGCATTCCGTTTCAGCGCGATCAATAATTCATTGAATATATTTATAATTAAAAATGCTCAATTTTATTCCGTAATATTTCTTCATCCCAAAGAGCTTGATTAATAATGGCCAATGAAAAAATTTCACGATGACACAAAATCCTCATTCAAACATACGTTCCCCCGCACGATCGTGTGATCATAAGATAATCATCGCAAATTTTGTAATCAGATGACAAAATCAATTTTTTAAATCAAATTCATCTATCAATGTTATTTAATATATATATATATATATATATATTTATATATATATATATATATATATATATATATATATATATATATATATATATATATATATTGTCAAACAACCGTCAAACAACTCGCAAAATAATTGGAAAAATTGCGTAACGATTAGATATAATGACAAAGAAAATAAATAAATAGAATGAAATAAATTGCAACACCGAAATACGGAATGGCCCATACGATGTATATCCCAGTACTCTCAATTATAACCGTCGGATTCGTACCGCCAACGTTGAGTTTCTATAATTTCTACGTCCGGTGCCGCGAAACAGGCGTAAAATCGTTTGGGGCGAAGTAGCAGACGCAGTCTGAGTTTGGGTTGGGTTAGGGCGGGAAGCGCAGGAAGGGGGGGGGGGGGGTAGGTACGTCGAAATCGCCGGAGGCCAAACTAGCTCTCGCTTCAGAGACGTTTTCGTTGTTCCCCGGTTGGCTGGGGAACGAGCCACGATGCGCCAGCAGCAGCAGCACCAGCAGCAGCACAACCAGCACCAGCAATAGTAGCGAAGGACGAGCCACACGGGACGAAAACGCGTTACACGAGAACCCGCAGAGTCTGAATTCAGGACGAGTGAAAGGACTAAACCCCGTGGCCAACCCTCACGCGCGAATGAGAAGGAGGAGACGGAAACAGCAGCGGCGAGTGTTCTCCAACGTTCGGGGATCATCGTGATTATGCGCATTTTGAACGGGGGGGGCGCAGAGAGAGAGAGAGAGAGAGAGAGAGAGAGAGAGAGAGAGGCCGACCATTGGATGCTATCGGTGCGGTGGTTGCTCGCTCGCGCGCTTCGCAAAGCTTCGGCGTCTCCTCTTTGGGAAAATGTATGAGGTTGTCGACCCCCCCCTTCCCTCGCCCGCCCCCTCACTGTGAAGATAGTCCTACGGATAAATTTGATGCCCGAACCGAGTGGAAGCTACGAAACTCGTGTATACCCAACGCGGATACAAGTGAACCGATAACGTATTTCTTTTTTTTTTTTTTTCTGTTTTTATTTCGGACCATTCGTTTTCACCCATCGTCCTGTACGACTTGGTACAGCAGTCTTTGGGACGGCTACGAAGACCCCGAAAACGGTCCGGTATGACGATGACATACCGGGAGGAAACTAAAAAGTGAAAGGAGATAGATAATGGAATAGTGCAGAAAAAAATATTTCAACGAAATTAATGAAAAATTGAAAACAAATTAATGAATCATTTTGTGGAATGGTCCTTGCCTTGTGCACATCCATCATGAAAACGGCCCGAGTCGATGACGACAGCGGAAGAACACTAAGAAGAAGATAAAGAAAGAAAAATGAAATAGTGTAGAGGAAAATAATTGAAACGAAATTTATATAAGATTGAAAAGATGGATTAATAAATAAATTAATTAATGGAATCGTCTTTGCTTTGTACAAATCGAGAGTTACCAAAAGGCCTTTTTTTGTCTTCTTCATCTTCGTGCTCTTCATCTTCGTATTTTTTTTCCCCCTCGTTCGTTCTTTGGAACCCCGCGAATCTTCGCTCCCACAAAAAAACACACACACACACGCACACAAAGACACGCATCCCCATCGTTAAACGTCGTGCAAACCTCCCCCGCGTACCCGTTTCCATCCGATCGCTCTCTCGCCTAAAAATTCTCTTCACGATATTCGAAACGGGATCACTCTCTCCGGTTCCTACGTTACGCCCTTCTCGCACTCTCGTTCTCATCCGCCTTATTCTCAATCTCCTTTTCCCCGTCTCTCCTCCGCGTATTATCTTGATTCATAGGCGTCTCGCTATCATTTTCTCTCTGGTTTTACATCCATCGTCAACGTCATTCACTCCGTCTCACTCTCATTCTCGACTCAACCCCCTCCCCCCCCCGTCCTCCCTTGGGCCATCACCTGCATCATCTTTTACATTACGAATTGAAATATTCACGAGCTTCGTTGCAAAGTTATTTTCCGAGGCCTCCGTAAACTCTTGGCCACGATTTCTCACGGCATAATGATCGCGTTCGAAACGATTGCATTATAACAAAACGGCTTTCGATGCAAACGGGAAGCTGAACCCACCTTCGTGAACCGGTCGCCCACCGTTCTCTCTTCCTCTCCTTCCGACGAACCAGTTTTATCATCGACGAGACGTTCGACAAACGGTTTACAAAACTGTGTTACAACAAAAAACAAACGGAAAAACATTGCGCAAGCGCATTAGACACGGTGAGTCTGGTGCGTTGGTTCTGTTAATAATTCAACAACGGCTTCATGATCGACGAACACATATCTATATATATATATATATATATATGTATGTGTCGATCATAAAACTATGTCTAGTGTATTAAAGTGCCGTGTCATAACTAGCAAAAGTGTGAGACCCCCCTCTCCGCCTCATATCTTTGCCTCTGACAACAAGAAAAGATGAATTGATTCGACGACTTGAAACTGCGATGTTGCCCAAACGACGTCGACGACGAGCGCCTTGCAATTCCGATGAATCTCACTCGCCTCTATTTCATCTCGGTCAGCCGTTTGCCACGGGAACCCAGAAGCACAACGATCTTCTTCTTCTTATTCTTCTTCTTCTGGTCCCGCAAAAAAAAATGTTTTTGTTCTTTTTTTCTTATCGCGGTTCCTGATCGATGGTACACGCCCGGACCAATCCTCTCACGCGGGCAGGGACCTTCCCGTGAGCGAACGTCGTGGTTTCTTCTTCGCGAAAAAGGATCTCCCCGACGCGGCCCCGTTGGCATGAACCGTGAGGGGGCGCCCTCTGCCGGGATACACCTTCCCGCAGACTCGCCAGACTGTGGTTGATGGCGCGCGAAGCGGCAAGGACGACGGGCGAGTGATGAGCAAAAGAGAAAAAAACATGGCCGCAGGAGGGAAGTTTGCGTCTCAAAGCGAAAAAGGAGGAAGCTGAGTTCGAAGAAATCTTCTTCGGGTTTCGAAGTTTGTGCTTCACTTGTTTCGCAAGTTGGACTTTATCGGCTTACAAAACGATGAATGGATTTACGTATCTATATATATATATATATATATATATATATATATATATATATATATATATATATATATATATATATATATATATATATATATATAGATTGTCGACAGTTACCATAGTTACATCGAGGGACTTATTTCATCGTCCATTATCGGTAGAAGAATTTTTTTTCTTTGTTATCATCACAGCCACTCACAGATGATAATAAGAATCACGAAAAAAAAAATTGTAAACCGAATAGTCGAAGAATTTGTCGAACAAGTTGGACCGCTCGTGAAACTTTTTTTTCATCCTCGGGCTTATTTTTTTATATCTTTGATTTTTTTTTTTTGCTTGTCGAGGATCTTCTTTTACATTACGAACGATCTTTGGCGGCGGTGATGATGGCGGTTGGTAGCTTTTCGGACATTTATTTTCTTTATTCGTCGGTCGGTCGGTTGGTCGGTCGGTCGTCGTTCGTGTTATCTCGTTCGATCTCTCCGGACGCGAATCGTTACGAATACGGGTTCGGGATAGTTTCACGGGTGGTGTACCGCCTTCTCTCGTCCCTCGTCTCCTTCTCTCTCTTTTTATTTTTTATTTTTTTTTTAATTCAACTTTCGATTCTTTTTTCTTCCGTCTAATTTTTTAACCTTTTTTTTTTTTGCGCGATCTTTTTGTTGCTAAGGACTATCAGAGACTCCAACGCACTTCTCTCACGTGCACGCGCTACAGGAGAGCCATGGGCGTAGGAGCTACACGGTTGTTTCGCATCTTCTGGGGCGGCGACCATTAGGGCGAGGTGAAACATATTCTTCGCGAGGAGAAGGCGCGGCGGCGGGGGGGGGAGGGATTTCCTCTCTCGTCCCGTCTCGAGCGCCATTAGTTCTGTCTCGGTCGCGGCCTCAAGCGTTTCACCACGGCTTAATGTTCGAACCCCGCGAGGGGGGACTACGTATCCGCAGGATCTGGACCGCGGTGGAGCGAGGAGGGTAGAGCGGAGATGCCGTGTGCAGCACGAGCGAGAAGAGTGGGGATACGTGGGGTGTACAGCGCGGGCAAGTTGCGCTAATGGTGATAAACTTGAGCCTGGCCGGGGCGCCATTATATTCGCATAACGTTAAAGTTTAGTGCCATTAGCCTCGGCCCGTGTGTATTACCGGGCGAGTGAGCGACCCACGTGCGTGCGTACACGCACTTTACGCGCGGGCGCGCGGCCCGACGATCTTTTTCATGATCGAATAAAAAGTATGGACGGGTACGGAGACGCCCATGCAGCCCGTCTCGACTCTCTCTCTCTCTCTCTCTCTATTTTTTTCTCTGTGTCTTCAATCCACGCAACGTGCCCTCGTAAAATTTCTTTTTACGAACACCTACGGAAACGCAGGATGAAGAATAAGGAATTAATAACCAGTCGAAAAAATTAATTCTGGAATAATAATAATAATAACAATAATAATACCGACAATGGCACGAATAACGAGTCGAGGGAACAAAAATATTGGCTCTCGAGAAGATTCGCTACTATGATTCTCAGCATGATTAAAAGGACGACATATTTATTTATCTTTTTTCTACACTTAATTTGCACGTAAACTTTGTGCAAAAAAGCTGCAAATGGAAACTCGCAATTTGCTTCTTCCGAATCGTAAGTAGTGAACGAAGATTCATCAATGAGACAGCCAAAGATTTGACAGAAAAATGCTTCCTATCTCAAAATTAGCGATCGCTAGATTGATAACGTACATTTTTTGTGGAAATTTCAAAACGACGTTCGAACCGCATTATGAATCATAACGAACATTATAGTCAATATAGGGATTATGGAGCCGTACATGCCTGCAAACATTGGAGGCTGCTGCTAACACTGTCCTCGAGTTATACACGTTTGAGTTTTAGGAGGCCATTAAGCGCGCGCGCACACACACACACACACACACACACATCCGGACATTTTCTCCAAATGTGTTTTCTCAACGACTTAGCACATTCTGAACGTGGTGACCTTAAAATCTGGAGAAAGAAACGTCTACCCTCACATAGCTTACTCTATGAGGAAGCAGAAATGTTTATAAATCATTCGAATTAAAAGAAAAATGAACATATCCATCTCGACTGAAATATTTCTTAAGCGTCTTCAACGGGGTTCATTGTGTAGCCGCGTTCATGACGCATCGACGAAAGAGATAAAGAGAAAGAGAGAAAGGAAGCAAGAGGGAGTTAGAGAGAGAGATGAAAAAAATGATAGACCTCTTCACTCGCGTGTCAAGATGTTACAGAAGGACTTGGGCGACTCTTGAAAGAATCGACGCGATAATCCGCCGACTATTTTGACGGCCCGGAATGGAGAAGAAGTACTTTGAGAAGCTCAAGAGAGAGAGAGAGAGATTGAGAGACGGGTACAAAGAGGGGAGGAGAGAAAGATAACCCGTCCATTTGCCGCATCATCGTCGTCCGATACGAGGAACACACAGCCCGGTAACCGATCCATCTACCTGCGGTATCGTGATCCACAACAATACATACGTGCGCGTCCCTACACATATATTTAAATACACCACGCCTCGCCCCCCCCCTCCGCCCCGACTTACAGTCGCCGTTTCCCCCGGCAATCGCGAACAGGAAGAGCGATCGCCAATGTCATCAAGCCCAACCGGATCCCCGGGCTCTCCTCGACGCCGCCGAGTAATCGCCCATCAAAGACCACGTTCACGTTTTCGGTTTAACACCGTGTCGTTCGGCTAATCGAGTTTGGAAGAGATCATCGATCGCCTTCCCCCTTCCTCCTGGCGATTCTTCGGGGGCCCCCGGAGAGGTGCCCGGAGGAGAGGGGGGAACGTCTTTGCAGCGTGTAAGAGAGACCGTGGGTGTCACGCACGAGACCGCCGTCAGCCATGTGTGGCTTCCTTATTCCCGAGTCGTTCGCCTGTACGTGAGTTTGCCCGAAGGCCATTGTGAGGTGTCTCAAAAAGAAAAAGAAAAAATTTTAAAAAACATCCAAGCCGTCTTTGCCGTGAAAGCGGTAGCCAATGGCCGCGAGCCGAGAGGAGACCGGGTGAAACGGGATACACAGGTCGTCGTAGTCAGTGAGGACACGTTGGTGGCGTTCGGGAGCTGCCGCCCGATTCGCAGGATGGAAAGGATAGGTTGGGACGGAAAAAGGATTGTACAAGGCCTCGTAGGGCACGAAGATCTGTGTGTGTGTGTGTGTGTGTGTATCTGTGGACATTAGGGCATATTGAAAAATGGCAAATTTTTTCGATCCTCCTGGCAGTTCCTGCATTCAAAGTAGATATATCAGGAGACATTTGTCAAAATTTGAGCCCAATCGGACAATATTTAGTGGTTCCCATTTCGCGAATTTAATTTTGCCTTTGGTTAACGCGTAAACAATTTTTTTCTATCGCAATTAATTTTTCCGGTAATCGCAAAATTCCGGAGATGTAAAGTTAAGTGCAATAGTACATAGTTTTAAGGTCACTTGAAAATAGGGATATTTTTTGCTTTACAATTTCAAAAAAGTTAACCATCTTTTTCATCAGTTTTTAATGATTTCTGTTAAAAAGAAAGTTCTTAACTTTTTTTTTCAACTGGTGAAACGAAAACTTTTCTTATTTTAAGTGACCTTATAATACTATGCGTTGCACTCACTTTCCATCCCCGGAATTTCGCGTTAACCTGAATAATTAATTGCAACTGAAAAAATATAAAAATTAATTACGGGTTAATGAAAGGCTACGTCCAATTTGTGAAAGCGAAACCTGTAAATATAGTCCGATAGGGGTCGAATTTTGGCAGAAGTCTCCTAATAGTATCCACTTGAAACGTAGGAACTGCCAGAAGGATCTAAAAACTTTGCCTTTCCTTCAACAAACCCTACTGTATATATATATACATTTCGAAGCAGTCTTATAACGTTGACGTACATGGCTAACATTGAAAGTAAGGTATACGTCTGAAGCCCGGTGACGACAGGGTTGCGGGGAGAGCTTCCGAAGGATCGTCTTACCGGAGGGGATTAGTTAACGTCATCGTCGTAGTAGTCGTGGTAGTTGTCTCGGCGGGTGTTGGTTACTCTCTTCTGGTCTTCGGCATCATTGAGCCCGAACCTCTCTCTCTCTCTCTCTCTCTCTCTCTCTCTCTCTCTCTCTCTCTCTCTCTCGTATCGCAACGCCTCTGCCATATGCAGTCGTAACTTATATCGCACACCAGGCTGGAGGATCCTACAACCCAAACCAACCAACCAACCAGCCAACCAGCCCCTCTTTCGTGTTTGCCTCACGGCTTGTCGTTCCAAACGTGTAACGAGCCCAAAGTGTCGCCACGTTTGCGTCACCGTAGCGACACGAAGGTTTGTCTTGATTGTGAGAGAGGTGGGGGGTTGGGGAACGACCTCCTCGTCATCTTTCAATTGCTCCTGGATGCACCGAAGACGCAACGCGGTCCCAGTCGTGGTTGATGCTTCGTCACTACCGTCGGAACGACCGTACGGTGATGTACACGGAGACGACGCGTGTGAGTGAGCCTTCGGGCGCCGACCGAATATCCCGCGAGAATTTCCGTCGAATGAGTTACGATGGAGTTGTCGGACTCGAGTGTGAGAATCAACGGTACGGGATGGCAGCCCAGAGGTTTGGCAAGTCCCGGGAACGATCTTCGAGATCCTCGTAGCGTCTTTGGGAGTCAACGAACCAACGGAGATAGCCATCTTGATTATACGAATCAATTTGGCCACTTTCCACGTGTATCAGTGAGTGTGAGTGTGTGCGCAAACTTGTTGTGTTCCTGAGGATCTGCTTATTTCCACGATTCACCGTGAAACCGTCGAGTTTGGATATTAATCCTTATGTACACGTACCTAGTACGTGTCAGTCTCGCCAACCTTACGAGAGACACCCATCAAACGCAGGTTAGATAACAATCGCGGATTAATTTACACGTTCCTTGAACTTTCATGATGAGACCTTTATCAATGAATTTCCCACGATCTGAAATTATTCACTCGACAATACAATTCCGTCTACAAATTTTTCTGCTTTTTTATTATCCGTAATTTTTTATCATTTTTTCAAACAATTTTTCGTCATCGTTTACGAATTTACCGCAACTAGTGCGACAGAGACAGCGCTATAGCCACAGGCTGTAGTGCGAGTGAGAGAGGCAAATACATTCGTGGCCCTATCCCGTTCGTAAACGTTTGCGTACCGAAACGAGTGCGACGGAGACAGCGCTATAAGGCGCAGACTGTAGTGCGAGAAGAAGAGAGAGGCAAATACATCGGTGAGGCCCATCTCTCGTTCACAAACGTTGGCGTACCGCAACGAGTGCGACACAGACAGCGTCATGAGACAACGGCCAAAGTGCGAGAAAGAAGCAAATAGATCTGTGGCTTACGTCCCGTTCGTAAACGTTGGAAAGAAAGTGACGGCCGAAAGTTCCCATGACAGTGGGACTGGCGGCAAGGTCGCGGATTGCCTGTCGGTGATAAATTGGCCGTGCCCGTCGAACTAGAACTTCGCGGGTACTTGCCGGAGCCATGTAACCAATTCCGTGAGAATGGCGACGGCAGACCGGGTGACGGAGGATGAAGGAGGATAAGACAACTCGAGGCGCGAACTATGGCGACCCATAAGTGATGACGATGGTGGTCTCGATGAGTCTCGTTGGCTTTATCGTTCTCATCCTCATCCTCATCCTCTCCTTCCCTTTTTTTTTCATTTCTTACTTTTTTTGTTGTTTTGGTTTTTTCCGCTTCCTCGTCGTCACGCTCACGGAACTAAATTCAATAACAAATGATGACTCGACGTTTCATTTGTTTTTATCTCTTTATATTCTTTAACGTTCGTACGCCGCGGATTTAATTTAAGCGTTCATGACGTGGTTCGGGATGACTTGGCCCGGACTCGGTCAGCGCTGACCGCAGTACCGTTACCGATGTATACATATATATATATACATATAGCTATAACGAAGCTTCTTCTTCGGCACGCTCGATTCGCGGCTGTCGCTAGTGTCGGAAGAACGACAACTCGGTCGAGAGGTTTGCCGCCACGACGAAGATTCTGATCTCGACCATGATTCGAAAATATGTCCATGCGAAACGTGACGACGGTCGTGAGAGTTCAACGCGATGCCAGATGCAATGCAACACACACTCACAGTCACTCAAAATAGGAATATTTTTTGTTTTACAATTTTAAAAAAGTTAACCATTTTTTTTCAACAGTCTTTAATGATTTTCGTTGGAAAGAAAGTTGCTAACTTTTGTTTCAAACTGTAGAACAAAAAATATCTCCACTTTGAGTGACCTATGTATGTACTGTATTACTTACCTCCCATTCCCAGAATTTTTCATTTACCCGAAAAATTAATTGCAACTGAAAAGAAAAATGTTTACGTGTTAATCAAAGGCAAAATCGAATTCGTTAATGCGGAACGTCTAAATATTGACCGATTAGGCACAAATTTCGACAGAGATTTCCTGATAGTATCTACTTTAAATGTTGGAACTGCCAGATGAATCGAAAACTTTGCCTTTTTTCAACACCCCCTAATATATAAATATACATAGAGATATCACATTCACGCCGCGTCTTTGATTTTCGTTGAGAACAAACGGATAAATCGGTAAAATGGTCGTGGATAGGGTTTGCAATCGTGAAACGTGCGCCATATATTATACGATGAACGATGAACTGGGTGAAAAAGATCGCGATTGCTCATTTATCGCGATCAATCGTCGCGACGACGATTCGTCATCAACCCGTGGCGACATCGGTGATAAGCCATCACCACCCGCACAGAAGCCACGTAATCAAAACACACTTGACGGATAAAGGACGATCGCTATTAGTCGTATCGTCGATGAAAATTGACCGGCCGGTCGACCGCACAATCATGGTTAATTCGATGAAACGGATTGGTCTTGGCTGCGTGAATCGTCTCAATTGCGTCTGTAACCTCGGTCGCAATCAATTTTCATCGTGGTGCATCAAGCCCATACACGCGTATGACCTGCACACGGATCGTAGATGTGTATATGACACATGGGAATATGAATATCGATGTAAATACACACACATATATACACACACATAAATACGATATTTCTAAAATAAAAATAATATGTAAATACAATCATTGATATCTATTGATTCGTGATGAATAGAAGAATATTCATTTCTTGTCACGAAAATTATCAACAATTTATTATACGTTGGTGGCATTTAAGCTGTATGCATTCTGTATATAATTTTCATACAATTGCCTCGACGAAAGTCAATATCTATTTATAGAAATCCTATTAATTTATTCCACAAATGAATACACATCAATTAATATACAAATATTATTCGCAAATACATACTATTTTCATTCGTCACTCGCATGAATATGTATTGCACGTAGAAAATGATTAAACGCATCTGAAAAATTAATCCATCAAAATTCCACAACTATTTTACATAGTTCGCACAAATATACTTTTTTTCACCCTGAACCCCGACCCCCCCCCCTCCGCCGGGTTGCACCGATGTACATTGCCTGTGTATGTGTATGGGTGCAGCAGTGCGAATTTTTGTGGAATTGATAGTAGGATCGAACGGTACAACGAAAGAGTAGTGAGACGATATCTTCCCTCCCGTGTCACGCCCCGTGTCACTTGTGGGCGCTCTCGGTGCTCGTCCGTCTGCGTGATTGCTATGTGCTTTTTACGTACGTTCCCGTTCGTTCGAGAGTCCCTCTTTCCATGCAAAACCCCAATCTCCATGGGCTTTTTTGCCCGGCACGCGGTGGACAAGGGAGGAAAGGGGCGAAAGTGGGGGGGGGGGGCGAGGAAGGATTCGTGAGGGCAAAATCCGACGGAGACAGAACGCCTCTGGCGCGAAGAGGTATAGGGAATAAATCCGACGAGCTTCGGGCGAGCGACGGAGGAGGACTTCGCGGAGCGTAAGGATTTTTTTGCGTTACTTCAGCGACAGCCTGATAGACAGAGAGAGAGAAAGAAGGAATGAGCGAGAGAGGAGAAAGACATGGAGAGAGAAAACATTGAGGAACCCCTGCAGGAGTCACCGGGAAAGAGTGCTGGAGCCGACGCCGGGGAGAGGATCTCGTCGTCGTCGTCTCTGTGGAATCTAGGGCGTTTTTCTGTATGCCCCCCTCACGGTCTCTCGTCGCCCCCGTCGATCCTGTACCGTGTCGTCTACGTTTACGCTCTTTTTCTTCTCGTTCGTGTCCCTTCGTTCCACCTTTTCGACTGTGCTTTATACGGTGTGCGTTTCGTCACCCCCTGTGCTCCCTCACCACCCTTCCCTCTCTCCACCGCGAACCTGAAGGCTAGACGAGCCTGGATCAAACGTTTGTCAAAGCCAGCAATTTTCAACCAAAGACAATGGGGACTGAAAAAAATCACTTCTCTCCCTCTCTCTCTCACATACACTCACTCTCTCTCTTGTCTCTATCGTTTTTCGTGCGTGGAATCGACGATTCGGAAATCGGAAATCCTTGCGTCGGCGCGATTGACAGATAAAAGATTAGACGCACACGTATCTATGGGGATCGTCGACAATCGATTTCGCAGATCCTCCATAAACGTATCGAAAATGCAATACATTTGTGTGAATGAAAAAAAAATTAAAATTAGGAAATCAAAATGAAATGATTATTATTTAAAATAATTATTGAAAATAAAAACATTATCATTCTTCATTATTATTAGAAGTTAAATTATTACTCGTTTGTTCTGGTTTATCCCTTAATTCTGAACGAATTGTTGAAACAAAGTACAATCAACGTAAATTATTTCCAAAAGATTTTTTTTTTTATATTTGCTATTCGATAACATCGGTAATGTAGGATTCTCTGGAACTCGAATCAAGAATTTAATATAAAATCTTAAGAATGTATCAATAAAAATTCGGTCATAATCGCCAAAGCTTCGATAATATAATAAGAATAATATAACCAAAGCAAATTGTAATATGAAATCATTTTCATTCAAACTCATTATCAGAAGTTAAAGTAAGAAATAATAAAATCAAGAAAAAAATGGTAACTTTCAGGAAACTTTGTCCCAGCCGCCTCGTCACTCGAGACCAAATTACCGGGCGGTTGATCCACATTCGCGTGTCTCGTACCGTAACAATGGACGTCGTAACGGTCGCTCTCCAACCGTCTTCGCCGCCTCTTTCTCCAATAAAATTTACCTAACAACGTTAATGAAAACCCCGTTTATAAAGTTTTTGAGCAACTCGAACGTGGAATTCAAGTCTGCGGCTACCGACTGTGTCTCGCTTTTTCCTCCGGCTGCTATCTCCCTCCCCCCTCTCTCCTCAATAATCATCCCTCTCATTCTTGCGCTCCAATCCGAAACGTTAGACGGCGCAATTATTTAACAAAGAGAATAACGGTATACGGGATTATTACCCGAATGCAAACGGCCAATCCGAGGACTACCGTTCGTGTTCGTGAATGGGCTGCGCTCGACATACACACGTATATCCATATCCATATCTACATATATATATATATGAATTTTTAAAAAGTGATTTCCTAGTTGTGTAGCTATTACGGTAATGCCGTGTAGCCGCACGGCTAAGTATATATCCGTGAGTCTCGCTGGCGTACGCGTTACGTTAATACTATTTTTTTTCTCCTCTTTTTTTTCTGCGACCGTAAACTATACCGTAAGCCAGTATAATATAAACTAAAATCTAAGGTTTCGACATGAACTCTCGACTCGGTGCGGTTGACGGTGGAGGGAGGGGGTGGGAGATATGACCACGAGAACACATGCATATATACATTACATATATACCTATGTAGGTATATATGCCGTGTGTGTGTGTGTAATACGTTGAGAGGTCCGAGCACGCACGCTGGTCCTCGCATCATTGCTTGTCCGACTGCAACATTGCCACTTATCTTTTACACACACATACATTCGAACGCCAGTTCCCATGAGGGTCACTACGAACCAATGATAATTCCGAATAACATAATTTTTTGCCACCCCGAAACCGCGAATGCAACTAGATGGACGAGATAATACGAATAAAATGAAATAATAGTATATTACGATACTAGTGCGAAAAAAGTTTTTCTGACGAGTGTGAGTTTGCAGCACGAGCCGAAGGCGAGTGTTGCAATCACACGAGTCCAGAAAACGTTTTTCGCACGAGTATCGTATACAATTTTATGACACAACGTGTGTAAACGCGGATTTGCGCACGCGAAGCGTGCGTAAAACCGCGATTACGCACGGCGGGTCATAAAATAATATTACAAGACGAATGAAATAATAATAACGGCAGAGTATATGGCAATTGTGTAAACTGGGTTACACACGTTTTGGTGCGAAACGAAAATGAACGACTTCCGAAGAGTTGTTTCGTCGATCACAAAGACATCAAATGCTGGAAATGTTATTCTCCGGACTGTGTCGGCTCTGGTGTATTTATCGCTTCAAACATTCTTTTTCGGTTGCATTATCAGATATTCCGGTAGCCTCGCGTCTGAAGAGCGAATTCTCTCTGAAAACTCGAGTTTGGATCAAAGAACCGTTATTTTTCTTTTGAACCACGTGTGTGTGTGTGTGTGTGTGTGTGTGTGTGTGTGTGTGTGTGTGTGTGTGTGTGTGTGTGTGTGTGTGTGTGTGTGTGTGTGTGTGTGTGTGTGTGTGTGTGTGTGTGTGTGTATCTATCGCTCGCTCTTGCTCGCTCTTTTTACAACTGCCATTAGACTCATAAGTGGGCTAGTTTCCAATATCTACCTCCGTGCCACACATAAGACCAAAAAAAAATGACGAAAAGAAAAAGCAAAAAAAATAACATTCACTTTTTTTCTTTTTGCAATTTTTTTTTTTTAAACAGAAATTCCACTGGCGTGGGCTCGGCTTGTTGACCTGAAATATCGTTTCGCGACCGGAGCAATCTCGGAAATTGATTAAACGTGGTGCCCTCAACGAGTGGTCTGACATATGCAGCCGCGAGAGTACTAAAAATACTATCTCATCTTTCTCTTTCTCTCTCTCCCCCCCCCCCCCTCTCTCTCTATCTCTCTCTCTCTCTCTCTCTCTCTCTCTCTCTCTCTCTCTCGCTTGATTCGTGTTTGCTTGAAATTCCGGAATATGAACGTGCACGACAACTCCGGTCCGGTGGCTCCGGTGAAAACGGCAGCACGACGAGCCTTTATGGAATTCGCATTATTACGTTACCGACCGAGCCGGGAAGCCCCCGTGCCCATAAAGCACGAGGACTGAACTCGAGGCGCAAGGGGCGAAAGCTCTCTTTGCTAATGAAATGCGCCGACAATCATTCGGAACCATTTCTCCGGTCTCCTTCCACGTTTCTCGCAAGCTGGCCCATTATTTCTGGACTCTCTATATGTCTATCTCTATCTAACGCCAGTCTCTCTCTCTCTCTCTCTCTCTCCCTCTCTATCTCTGTCTTTCTCCATCTCGCGCTTTCTCCAATCTTTTTCGTCCATCTTGGCACCACGAAGGAAGGATTGTTTTTTTTTTTTTTTTATTATCAACGTTATATTAATGCCCCGGTTCCGGGACGAACGGTTGTTCACGGGCGACTGCGACGAGAGCAAGCAGACGACACAAGGTCTGACTTCGACTCCAGGTCCCCCGCTCCACCCCCCTCCACCCTCCTCTCCTGTGCTTCCTCCCGTCCTGGACGAACCTGAGCCACCAACCCCTCGCGACATTCGAATGAGAAAAGCACTCCAGTCGATTTCCGATCCCCGGAGACATTAAAACGACGGACAAACAGTTTTTTTTTTTTTTTTTTTTTTTTTTTAGTGAATTGCGCAAACCTCGACAATTGTAAGGACTCAAAGTGTGTCTGTGTGTATAGATACAGATATCTATATGTATCTTACTCATTAAAGAAATAAGAAAAAAAACCTTTTCGAAAATTAAATTCTTTCGTTCGTCATTGTTTTTTTTCGCTAACGAGAAAACTACTTATTCATATTAAGAAGATTTTAGAAATAATTCAATCTAAATTAACAAATATCAATTGACATATTATTGTTTTCGTAATTTCTTTTCAATTGACGGAATAATTGAAATAATAATGTTTTATTTTTTTTTGGATTACAGAAGGGTAAAGGAAATTGAAATTTCGACGAAGGTGGGAAGGATGATTGGAGACTAGTCCCGGCCCAACGTCATCGTCCTGTGACTCCCTGGAAAATAGAAAAGGAGACGGAGAGAAAGAGAGAGTGAGAGAACGAGCGATGGAACGGAGGCTGCACCTGGCGAGCCGGAGAAAGAGACTTTATCCGGTAGGCATTGGAATTCAACACTTTGTATGTTCTATACACACCCCACAGTAACTCTGTGTGTGTGTGTGTGTGTGTGTGTGCGACTGAGAATGAGAGTGAAAATAACTGACCGGCTCGGATTCATTCGGTTCGGTAAATGTTCAAGCCAAAAGAAATGAGAAAAAAAATATAAAATTGCATTTTAGTCGGGGCGAGTCGTTGAAACCATATCGAACAATGCTACAATCAATTCTAAAATTTTATCCAATCCAAACCTCTTACAATCCATTATCAATTATAATGAACGATAAAAAAAATTTCAAATACATATTCGACAATAATTCATTAGTGCCATTGAAAAATATCAATTATCAAATAATAATAATAATAATAATAATAATAATAATAATAATAATAATAATAATAATAATAATAATAATAATAATAATAATAATAATAATAATAATAATAATAATAATAATAATAATAATAATATTGTTCTCTTCTGTTTCTTCTTTTTAAGGTCGACGAATCAGATCTCATCGGACAACTTAAATCCAAAGTCACCGATTGTTCCTGCGTTATCGTGAATCATCATTCCACGAACAAATCCATCGCGACAAAGACGTCACAAGGAAATCTTTGAACCGTTACTGAATTTTCGAAGATCCGAACGATAAGATCGAAGATTCTCAACGCCTAGAAAAAAAATTGTTCAACTTGTACGAGACGACGGATAAAATTACGAACCAAGCCCAATAAGAAGAAACCCAAGAACAAGAAAAATAACGAACAACCAACCGACCACCAGACAGGCCAACAAGTGGCCACGGATAATCAATTAAAACAAAAACCCAAAATGATTGCCAAGAAAATGAGAATAATGTCGTCCCTGGGTTCGTCAATAACGATGCTCCTGTACTTTACAGTCCTGGCCCACGGCACGGGTGACGGTGGTCCGAACAGTCCGGTATTCAATTTGGACCACACGGATTTGGAAAAAAATATTCGGGCGATATTCAACAAAGTAGCTCACAGTTCGGCAACGACGAAGCGTAGCGTGCCGGCATTCGAGGCTCAAGTCTCGGCGAGCACAACATTGTCAACGGTACCATCACCGTTGACCACGACAACGCCATCCGTGCCCCCAGCTCGCTATCCAATTCCCCGTGCAACAATGTCCCCGGCGTATCGCGATTTGCCGTCGTACGCTCCACCCTCGCGTGCCCCTTTCACACCCCCGCTGCCGCCCGAATACCTCAACCCCTTCGCCGACAAACCGACCCTTCGCGGGACGAATTCCGATTCCCACTCGGGTCTCCGTAGACCAGGACCCCCACCGAGTTTGACTCCCTCGCACGAGAGAATACCCATAAGACCCCCGGATCTCGTCCAATCGCCCGCCCAACCGCCCAATCGTCATCACTCATATCGCAACAAAGCTCTGAACACACCGAGCAAGGAACAAAAAATGTTGCTCGAACGTGCGGATTTCGATCGTCGTAATTACACGAGCGAATTCGTCCCGACTTTGCATTATCCAAGCATATCGAGAATATTGTCCGGTAGCAATGGACGCAAGCAAGACATACCGGAAATACTTTTAAAACCATTGGTCACGAAATCGCCTTACGCCAATGTCGTTCCCATTTCCACGACTCAAAGAACAACCACGACAACGACAACCCCATCGACGACAACCACAACCCCGAGATCCACGACATCATCGTCCAGACCGGTCACACATCCGACGATATTCAATCTTCCGAACACACGAAGACAGGATGAGATCAATGAAAAAGATAAAATCGACGATGACGTGAAAACGGAACACATTGAAATAGTTGATGCGGAAAGACTGCCCTATCCCCAACCGCAACCTCCGGCACCATCGAAGAGACCGTCCGATGGCAATCGCATGGTTCCCGATGTCACGAAAAATTCTTTGGAATCAACTTGGCGCATAGCTTGGTCCCTGCACGTTTACATAGCCGCCATTATGTTCACACTAATGGCTCTGTATTCCATATACAAAATCGTGCGTTTCAACGAAGCCATGAATCTTCTGACACAATCGTATTTTCTTACGATACACCTGTTGCTCACCATAGCTTGTACCCTCAGATGTTTTCACATGTTCTACGACGCTTACAATTTGGCACATTCGTTGCCCGAACCTCTGTCACGGGTTCTCATGTACCTACCCGCGCCCATGCTTTCCACCGCATTCGCGACCTTGGTGCTTTATCTCGCCAAATGTTCCGAAGCTCCGGCATTGAACACGAAATTTTTATCGCCCATAGCACTGGCCATGTGCTCGTCCGTTCACGCGGTTCTTTGCGTATCCCTTCACGTGTCCACTCACGTATTGGGTTACGAGGATCATGCGAAAATTTTGCCACTGATTTGTCAATGCATCTACATTATCGTGTGCGTTACTCTGGGTCTGTGTTACATGTACGTTTATCGGGTTGTGCGCACGCAGATTATTCAAACGACGAACAAATCGGCGGGTAATCACGTGGCCGGTGATCCATCGGCGATTACTCTGAGCACGGCCATAACAACGAGCATAGCCACGGCCATGTTGTTCATACTCATGGGTTTCGTGCAACTTTACGGTGTTTTCGGCGTGAAGAAAACCATGCCGCATCCATGGCTGTGGTGGGGTTGGGAATTTTCCGTGAGGCTCATCGAACTGTCGATGTGCGGGCTCATCGCTTGGGTCGCCAGTTTGTCGCAATATCCGTTGCGTGAGAAACAACTTCAACAGCACACGGCTCACGCGGGTTTCGCGCTCTTTCCATGCGGCAGTTCGACGTCGACCGAGAACATGGATGATGTTTTGTATCCGGCTATTTGCAGCACCAATCAAGCTATACAGAATTACACGATGAGAACGGGGAAACAGGTATACGATGATAGTTTTCCATTGAACACGTTGCCCGAGCACTTGAACATATCGGGCACCTTCGAACGGCACTCGATAAGAAAATCCGGTACAATGGGACATTTTCCGCACGAAGCACGGGGATCGTTGAATCGTCATGGCAACGGCGTACAGACTCTGAGAAGTTCGGAAACACGAGGACGACACACGCCCGTGCAACCGCTTCACGAACAAGCCCCAGCCTCGGGTTCGACGATGCTCGTTGCTGAAGACGGTTTTGTCCGATTTCGCAGTCTCGGTGCTGAGGAAGAAGAATTGTCGGACAGTCAGAGCATCGTCGGTACTCACGGACGTGGTGGGGGTGGGGGTGGCGGTGGTAGTTCACTCGCGGGTAGCGTCAGATACAGCGCGAGACACGCTAACGTTCAGCACCAACATCCACATCAGCACCCGTTGCAGTATCAGCACCAGCACCAACACTCGTTGCAACATTCGCACACCGGTCAGGCACATCATCAGGGACATCATCAGAGTCACCATCAACTTTACAACAATACGTAGAATCGTTGTCGCGTGGCTCGGGTCGATTGGCGCTCCACGGTGACGCTCACGAAAGAGGTGAATAATTTTATTCACTTTGACTTTTTTTTTTTTTCAACTTGATTTTTTATCGTTACTGTTGATTGTGAATTTTTAATCGAGAGCACCCACGAGTCGCATGATTGTTTTTGATATGTATGTATGTATATATAGTCGGGGAGCAAACATGTAGCAATTTTATTCAAACTCAGTTAGTAGGTCGTAACGTTGGTAAGGTAGGGAGTTAATCACCCGGACTAAAATCGGACAAAAAAAATGATAATTAAAAAAAACACAATTTAGACAATCGAAATAAAAGGTCAGCACCGACGGAGCCAGTTAGTGACAAAATTGCTCTTCGTCCTATCTGAGTCCTGGATCTGACTGAATTTACTAAACTGTAGCTGGTACACTTGCTGGTACATTTTTTCACTTGGAAAAATGCGCATATATTCTTTAATACTCCTTTCAATCAGTGTCATATATTATTTGGTTTAAATTTAATATTTAATTCGAATAAAAAAAAATGTATGGTGAAAAAACCGCAAAATTAATGATTTTCATTTTTAAAAAAATGCAATTTCCACATTTTCCATTATTTCAATCTAAAATTAAACTGAATTAGGGTTAATTTCGTTTGGGGTCTTTTTGACCACAGTGTGCCAGCTAAGGATTAAAAAATTGGATATCGATTGGACCGACCAATTTAATTACATTATTTTCTTTCTTTCATCTTTTGCAGCTGCAGCCATCAATGAGACAGGTCATAGTGAGGGTGGAAAATGCAGCAACGTCGAGCCGCCTGACCGGAACACGCTCTATTTTCGAAGATCTTATTTAAACAAATTAATCAGTGTAACATACGTCCTGTGTATAAAAGAAAAAAGAAAACGACGAGGAAGAAGGAAGACGGAGGAAATCGCGAAGAAGTGGAAAAACACGCTCGTTGCCAGAGCAGCACATCTGGAATTTTATTTTTTTTATTTTGCTATGTTTTTTTTTTCCTCAATTCCGGATGTAACTGCAAGAAGGAGGAAAAACATTTCTCTTTTTGAGCATCGATACTCAAAGATAGTCGGCCAGTTCGCGATGAAGAGGAAAATATAGTGAGACTCTCGATAGTGTCGCGTGGCGCGCTCGCGACGACGAGGAAAAAACTTTTCGGCGCTGATAACGCTCGCTCGTGGCCTCTCGCTCGCGCGCCCATGCGCATGCGACTCGCGTCGAGCCTTTATCTGAAATACGGATAGTGCATGAAAAGCTTCGAATTTTTAATTACGTTACACGGCACGCTCGGTACTTAAAAAAAAATGGAGAAAAAAACAAAGTTTAATAAAAAAATTAATTCACAACGTTCAAAACGACGATGCAGTGCGTGCGATGCACCAAAAAGTGCGGACTCTTTCTCACGCGCACCGTCGTCGGTGTGTACCAATGCTCGTGAACAAACGTGACCGAAAGTGACGCGAGTTTCATTCCCCCGGAATTATTGTCGTGGACAATTTTTAAGCGCTATCGGAAGAAAATGGACGCTCGAAAATAACGATATAAGAAAATAAATAAAAGAAAACTGTCGGAAATTTGTGAAAACGAGAAATTTTCCTTCGGTGAGTCATAATGGCACGCGCGCGTGTATATTTGTGTGTCCAGATGATTTCTCGTGCACGAGAACTTCGTTTGTCACCTTCTCCCCCCCCCCCCCCCCAATCTATCGAGTCATGTATCGTAAAACGTTCGAAATAATCGCTAAACGAGGGAATGAAGACATTCATATATTTTTAAGAAAAGGACTGAATGGAAAAAAAATAACAATGACAAACTCGACCACTGGGGTCCAAATGGGAGATTCGGAGGAGTTTGCCGATGAACGGACGGCACGATAGTCGGCTCGTTATATATATACTTTTTTCTTAACGAAGCGACGAAGCCGTGCATAAATATACATATATATATATATATATACATATATACATATATGTATATATGTATATATATATATATGTATATATATATACATATATACATATATGTATTATGCTAGCGTGGAAAAAAAATGAAGGCACGCGCAATTTGTACAGTCGATGATAGATAATTGTCGCTCAGTCCTCTCGGATAAGCCGTAGGAATTTAAGGATTTTACGAGCTTGGTCCGGAAAACAGCGTTAAGTTTTAAGGACTCTCGCGGAGGAATTTACTTTACGTTTAAAACGCAATTGACATTTAGTAAAGAGATGAAAAAAAAATTTTAAAAAATAAATGAATAAATAAATAAATAAATAAATGACGACGATTGTACTTTGATACGTTGCAAACGAATGTGCCAGAAGACTGCAATTTCATGACGAATGAAAAATGTTTAATTTAATTCCGTTTAATTATTATTTTATTTTTTCTTCTTATTTTTTTCTTAATAAATAACGAAAAGGAATAAATAAATGAATTAAAAAATCGTTGGCCAGCCTCTCGCGATAGACTTGACTTCGTACGAGATTCTATATGGTACAAATTAGTACGAAAATCCGTTTGACACACTAACACACATACACACACTGACACCCACACACACACACACACACACACACGAGACAATTACGTTTTCATTTTTCAAAGTGATTGCAATGTATATGTTGATATATATGTATAATGTAAATAAGCTACATACACGAGCAAAGAAGCCTGCCGTTTTAATAGTATTAATCTTTGATTTTATAATCAATTATTATTCGTTTCCTTTTCTCTTTCTTTTGTTTTTTGTTTCATTATTATTATTTTTCGTTTCGTTTTTCTCCTTTCTTACGAACTGTTTAGACGATTTTGTAAATGCGAGAATGTGATGTTAATTTATATCGAGAAAACGATAATATTACGAAATGTATTTATTTACATTTTTCTTTTTTTTAATTTTTTTAGTAAATGCAAAGTGCGAGACGTCTTTTACTGTTCGAATAAATATCGCGCCCTACGTTTATCGTCTTTTTTACGCTGTGGTTTCATTTTCCTGAACAAAAAAAGACAAAAGAAAAAAAAACAATTGCGGGAACAATCCTTGTTTTTTTTCTCTTCTCTTTTTCATTCTATTCCATTCTTTTTTTTGCTGTATTACTGCCAGTCCCCAGAAACGCCTTGTTTCACGAACGATTTTTTATCCGTTTTTAGCGATACTCAAAGACATATATTCTTAAGTAGGTGAAGAGAAAGATGAAAACAACATGACACAACAAAAAAATGAAATATGAGAATCGAAAGCTTTTCCTTATAAATGGACCCTCTCTGATCGCTGAATAAACGTTTTTTCGTGTTTACGTTCACAAAATATTCTAATCATAGAAATATATCGTTTCCTTTCGATGTTCCATTGTGTAATCGAAAAAAACAAAAATAAAAAAAAAAGACAAACGCAAAAAAAAAAGAAAAAATGCATTTATCGAATAATAATTGAAAATCCAGTGATGGAGTTATTCGTAAATCAGAAAAAAATGATACTTCAGAAGATACAAAGACATATTCGAACGGTACTAAACAGAAATGATGGAGGGACACGATGTATGAGCTAATTCATTCGCCAATACCAAACGATGATACGACATATTGTCTAATCATACTTCATACGAAGTTGCTGGAACGAAAAAATACAGATTTCTCAAAGTTCCGTTTGTTACAATTTTTTTTATTATCATTATTTTTTTGAAATGTATTCATTTTTTTTTCGTCGGGGAGGTGAGATCGTGCTTCTGGTTCGTGAGTAATCGGACTTCGCAATAGAAAAAAAAGAAAAAAAATGTTTATTTTAAATTATATATTATCGTCGTGCGATGATACATTGACTGCCAGAAGTAACGAAAAAAACCAATTGCAAAAGTGTTGAGGCACCCGCGAACGGAAATAAAAAAAAATAAATTTGAAAAAAGAAGAAAAAATAAAATAATGAAAGACGAGATTTCGGAATGACATCCGAAACGTGGCGTGATCATTTTTTATGTCTAAAAAAAACTTGAACTAGAAAAAGGCGCATCGATGTAGTTATAATAATACGATTATTCTGAACACGAAATTGCGGATGCTTCATCGGAATCTGTAAAAAAAAAAAAACAAAATGTATAATATCTGTACAAAATTAATAGAAGTGAAGATATACACCACAATCCCGACGACAGTTTTTTGTTTATTTTTCCTCTCATTCCAACGCTAACCAAACAATTTTCATATTATTCATAATCAAATAGCGACTATTCGCTTTCGTTTAAAGGAAATTTTGATTCATTGAGTTAAGCATTCTAGAATAATAATTATTTTTCCACACAATTTACTCGAACGATCAGAAAAAAATATCCTCCAAATTATCTTACCGATAGTCGGTAATGCAGAAACCGCACGCTCACGTTTTCGCATCGATAAATTGTCGCGTACCAACAGCTGTAATGAACGATTTCCATTCTAATGACGGCCCAATCGATCAGGCAGAGATCTACGTTTGCTTCAGACGAAAGAGGAAGTGCGTGCAATTTGCCAACACACAGATGGAAAAAAATCCCTTAGCAATTTGATATTCCCTCTAAAATTTTATCGACCAGCGGTAAGGTAGATTCAGAACAATTATCACTGCGGGGGTTGTATATGCCAAACGTCATCTTCCGAGAATCAACCCCCATGCCTTGCTGTTTTTTTTCCTGGACTCTGCGTGGCTGACGAAACATCATCGCTCGACGCATTCCCATCAACCAATCACAGAGCGGGTGTAAAATTCATAGATACGCTTCGTCATACGACGCCAAAAATAATTCCCAACAACCGAGTCAATAAATAAAAATCTTCCCTCTCCATCCTCGCTCCCTCTCTCTCCCTCTCCATGCAGATGCACCTGCACGAGTTTCGTCGGTGCATCGGCCCCGCGATGTAAAATCATCGAGAGCCTTTCCCACCACTTTCATCTGCGTCGTTGAACGACCTGTCTCGGAGAAGGGTGACTCATCTTCTCGCATGTTCCAGCAGGGCCGGGTGCTCCGGGGCCTCAATCTGGTCCACGACCTTGCCGATCATAAAGGCCAAATCACGCGCCCCACAAAATTCAATCTACTCGATAATTTTTCATTCGTTTTCGTACAAATAATTTCGATGTTAATGTAAAATTTTGAAATAAATGACGATTTTTTTGTGGCATCGGATGCATCGTGAGCACACGAAAGATCGTCGAGATTGCCTCTAAGACACGAGGATCCCTACTTACCGACGCGCGGCTGCGGGAGGACCAAACCGATCGGGTCCAGGGCACTTGCGAACCTGCGGCCAAGCCTGAGTCGCGCGGCCACCCCCACCAATCGCCGGACGGAGAGACTGGCCGGCGCGAACGTGTCTCGACACGTTCAGTGCACGTTGGTGCTCGCGACAAAGCAGTCGGTTTATACGTACACGCGTTTCGCAACAACAGGTGAATTTATTCATCGTTCGTGTAATAAAATCGAAAGTGCATTAAAAACGGATCCTGGTGCACGCCAGAGCCACGGCAAATGATACGCTGGCACGAGACAAACTGTATTGTAATAAAAAATCGCGTGTGGTACGAACGTCTCAGATACAATCTCAAACCAATTCGTGACGATGGTCTCTAGGAGCAGTTCGATAATGTCGCGAGCGGTAAGTAGTAAACAAGTGTTAACGTGTCTATGTAAGGTCCTACGGAGAATTTGACAGGTGGATGTGTAAATCCAAGCTGGTGTCGTTATTCGGCGGGGCCGGAGGGGGCAAGGTGGGTTTACTTCATACTCGACGATGACTCATCTTGTCGTCCTCGATTGATACCGAGAAACCATTTTGTCAGAGTTTTGAAAACAATTTATGATTGATGTTCGAAAATACAAAATTTTCTCAATTCTCTGACAAAACGATTAAAATAAGATTAGTCGTTTGTAAAGTTTGTTTCGAATTCTTGGTAATCGTTGATGCGAATTTTACTGTTGTGAAATTTTTCGGAGATCATAGAGCTTATGAATTTTTGCTGTGTGTGTGTGTGTGCGTGTGTGTGTCTGTGTGTCCGCGTGCGCGCGCGCGCGTATATACGTTTGGACGACGTTTTTGGAGAACGCGGGGCGCCTGTCGATCGGCGATCCTAGCGCTACGATCATCCCCCGACGCCTGTCGCATGTCCTTGACTCGTTAACATCGTAAAAATGTTCGATTTGCGATTGTGTGACATCACGATAACGATAGTTCATCAATCTACAATCAACATCGACTCTAGTAAACTTTTTTTTTTCTTTTTTCGCTTCAAATTGACAATTACCTTTTTTTTAATTAAAGAAAACCACAATTGTGGCAACATTCGAGACGATTAGAGTCACAAGAAACATTATGTCAATTTTAATATAATTTCACGTTATAGTATAATGACGAATCCTTTCGATCTCAAGATTTTCTGACGCAACCTGCGCCTCGCCACGCCATTCCACCGTCCTTCGCGCCTCCATCTTTCTTTCAATCCGCATCAACCCCTTCGTGCTGCATCGTTCCGCACAGTCACTTTTCGAAACTTCGTTTCCAAACGTAACGTCAATCGAACGAGTCGTCGTAGATGAAAATTAGACATTCATAATGCGATTAACACAATTTCGTCGTTGCTGAAATTCAATTATTATTTCGAGTCTGCAACATTGAAATTTTCGGAAAAAATTAGCGACATGCGATAGTTCTTTGTGACGCTTCGGGTTGATGCGCAATCTCAATGCCTCGATCTCTATTATTATTATTATTATTATTATTATTATTATTATTATTATTATTATTATATAACTATGGGGGCAAGAAGACGGTAGGCGATCGTATCCAAAATGGCGGCGAACGCCATTTTGTTCACCATCTTCGGACCGTCTTGTCACTATCGTCCCAGCGCAACGACCCGCTATACGATCGAAACGAACGGTTGCGATTTAATTCGTAATAGATAAACGAGTAATGACTGCACGAAAGCGTGAAAATCTCGACGATCGGAGGCCATTTCACATTGGCTTATCAAACCTGTTGCTCGTCTCTTTGTCATGTCTCTCGAAGGCGTGCGCCAGCTCGGATGAGCTGATAAATCGAGCGATCGCGACGCAGGGGGGAGGGGGGCGAGAAGGCAGGGGAAGAGCAAAAGTTGGTCTCACTCAGTTGCGAAACAATCTTCTGACCGTTTGGTCGTCCCAGTACCGCTTTTCGCCTACGTACCGGATCTTCACCTCTGAGACGACTCATTGAAGGGATTGAAAAAATAAGAAAAAAAAACTGCCGGCGACTACCACGAAATAATAGACGGAAAAAGAATCCCGCAGGTGAATGCGTATGTATGGACTGGAGAAAAAAAGTCTCTGCATATATATACATATATATATCGAGTTAACGAAATTACGATCGGAGTAAAAATGTTTTTTTCACTACCATTATATTGTTGCCGGGTGCAATAAGATGAGCGGAGACACTGGACTATGCCCCCGCGGATTTTCTTATCTGATTATCCGTCTTGCTTGCACATTGCTTCGTCGTCGAGATATGATGATGATTATTTTCGATTATCGTTGAAAATTCGTTTTCTATTTTAATTATGTCGCAATAATAATAATAATAGTAATAATGATAATGGCGATTGTTATTATTATTATTTGGCGATTTAAAGCTGCTCACACTATTTTATCATTGTTTTAAGTAAAAACTTAACCCTCTGGTCAAGACCAGTGGGTCGTAACCAAAAGGCTAATAATAATAATAATAATAATAATAATAATAATAATAATAATAATAATAATAATAACAACAACAACAACATTGTTATTATTAGTGTTGTTGTTATTGTTGTTGTTGTTGTTGTCGTTATTATTATTATTATTATTATTATTATTATTATTATTATTATTATTATTATTATTGCTCAAAGATGGAAATTTGTTTTTCCATGGGCCTCGATCTCGTGCTATCGCAAAAAAAAAAAAAAAAAAAAAAAAAACGTTTTCAATCGTAACGATTTGCTATTATGCCAATTCGATGACGATGATGATGATGATGATGTGTTCTAAGATGAAGCCCCTCGGGTGTTTCCAAGCAGGTAGTTGAGAAGACAGACAAGCCAAACCAAAAACACTTTCACGATGTGGTTCCGCCACCCGCTTGATTGCCCCCTCCCCGAGTCCTCGTAGCGCGTGCCGCCACTCATCTCACACGCGCTTCCGCGAACTCGCGTCCCGCAATCAGACCGATGTTTGTACGAATGTTATCCGTCGTCTATCCACGACCTCTCTCGGGTAACACATCGACAGATTATCCGAAAACGTCTCTCGGGACACCCGTAATATTATCGAACGGTTATTATCAGCCGCGTGAGTGACGCGACGACGACGGCTCGAACGAAAATCTCTTTGCCTTCCAAGTCGAACGATGTGGCGTCAGGCGCACGTGCTACGACAGCGTAGGTGTGTGTGTGTGTGTGTGGAGTCGGGAAAAACTTACGGGATGTTATGCTAATCCCGTGTACAAAAGTTATTTAAATCGCGATAGTGCACATTTTTTTACTATGCAATTTTTCAATTAAAAAAAAGATTTTCAATCTTTATTTCGATTCATTTTTTTTACAGCGAACAAAAAAAATTGATTTTTTTTCACTAGTCCTGCCGTGTTATTTATGTATGTTTATAATCAAGTGTCTGTATTTTGATAACGAATAATTTAATTTTTTCAAAAGTCAGGAAACTAAAATTAATAATCGGAATATGAATTTTCATTTGCGAAAATGATAAATTTTGATTGGAAAATGCGAAATGACAATGTAGGGAAAAAAATTATTAAAAATTGTAGATCGGTGTGTTTTTTATCGAGCGTTAAAAGCCCATTATGGTTGGTCATCGGGATTGAGGTCAATGTCGCGCGTCACAGTCCGGAAAGAAGATGGAGATAAATGTCTGGGGCTACGCGGTCGACAAAGCAATCGCGAAGATCTATCGCTTCGGGCAGAACTCGGCAACACGTTTTGTCGCCAATAGAATCGGCAACACGCGCACGCACACACACACGCGCACGCACGCACGCACGCACGCACACACACAGACACACACACACACACACACACACACACACACACACACACACACACACACACACACACACACGTGTGCGCGTTGGTCGGATATGGAGTCTAATTAGTCGCGTGAAGAGCGACGGCAGATTGGAATCGACTTATCATTTGTCTTCCTTGTCTTAGTTTCGGAATCGTTTTAACTCGGCCAAGATTTTCCGTTGCGCAGAATGATAAAAAAATAAGGAAAGAAACCGGTGTGATAAAATTTATTATCCGAACATACGATTTGTGTACCGTTGGACATTGCAATGACTTGGCCTTGCAATTTTTCCTGCGTCTCGTCGTTGCTTGGTATGATTTTTTTTTTATTTTTTAATTTTTTCAATTGTTATTATGATGATTAACACGTCGGAATGAAAACCGCGGAACCGATATGGAGAGTCGGTCGTCCGCGAGGGTAGACCGCGGATTCGAGTTCCGGCGACGATGACGGTGTAGATCTCGTCGTTGAGATTGTACCTTCAGGGTCATCGGTCGTTCGATTATAATTTTTTCTTTACGCGTGCGTGAATTTGGGCATATTACCGGTCTCTTTTGCATGTGGAAAATACGAAATTGCCCACTGTTTCTATTACCCACTGTAACTAACTTCATAGCGTGGGTAATGTGGCCAAAAACGCACGCCTGTCACTCATAACCCACTGCCTCTTTCCATTGAAATATTGATGATAGCGACGGGCAGTTGCCAGGCAATTAAGATTAACAGTGATCATTCAGTGCAACAAAAATGTGCGAAGAAGAAGCAACGTATAACGAAATCGACGATGAAACTCTTCCGCTCGAAATTCGGAAAGCCGCAAAAGCTGCAGCTTTTGAAACGTTACCTGCGATTTCCAAAGAAAAGTTATTTTTACATGTTATTTTTCCGAAAATATTATTCTTAAATGTGTGTGTTGATAAAGTTATTCCTCGAGGTTATATTTCCAATGATGGTTATGTCTCTGATGTAAGTATTATCATAACTCATAACAAATTATATTTTTTTCTTTGGGGGGGCTTCGCCCCCCCAACCCCCCACCGGGGCTTCGCCCCTGGACCCCAGCTCATCCTCAGCCCCCCCCCCCGGCCCTCACCGCACTCGGGCGGCTTACGCCGCCCTCGAAAGCGATTGTCTAATACAATAATTAATCTGTTGTTAGAAAGACAATTAGATCTTAATCTTGACCGCACTTGTAAAGAAAAATAGTATAAGCTATTCGTGCGGAAAGCCGGAATCACCCACTCGGGCGGCTTCGCCGCCCGAGTGGGTAATGACCGGCTTTCCGCACTCGTTGCTTAATATACTATTTTTTTGTTGTTTTTTTTTTTTTTTTGCTGGATAATGTTAAACTTGAAATTACTATATCACAGAGATATTTTGGAGTAATTGTTCAGAGAATCATTTATCCCAGTAGATTTAAATAATTGATTGTCAATGATTAATGAATTCAATTTAGCAGTAGCTTTAATTATTTTCTATGAAATTTTCCCCCCTTCCTTCCTCGTTTTTGGCATCTATAGCACAATTATTTGGGGTCAATTTTTAACATGCAATAAAAGTCCGACCGGAAATAACAGCATTTGATTGAATTTTTTTCAAGTCTCTAGGGGGCGGGGGCTGCCCCCTTTGCCCCATGGCCCCTTGGCGACGGCCATGATGAAACATCTGAAGTGAACCTCACAAAGAGAACAAGTTCTCAAAACTTGAGCTTTCTATCTCACCATTAATTAAGGCGTGTTCGTGCATTTTTTTCACTTTTTTATGAACTCTTTTATTTTCTATTTTTTTTCTTTTTAAGTTGAACAATCTGAAGTTGACCTCAATAAAGAAGATGCTTCAAATTACAGATCTTTATCTTAATATCAAGGCGTGCCCGTGAATTTTTTGGTTTATTAAATTATTTAATTTGAATTTCTTTCTTTTTAATAATACGATTTCTCGGTAGTGGACGATTGATAAGACGTACAAAATATAGTTTCGAATCGAATTTTTACGCAAATAAGAATTATAGAAATATAATTATATCTTATTGAAAAATAAAACAGCAAGCTGAAAATAATAATAACAATAATAATAATAATAATAATAATAATAATAATACGAATTCGATAGATTCTGATTCTGCTAATTTGTGTACTGACGATCCCTGAATTCGACGGCGATCCTTCCTAGTATCAAGACAGAGAGAGAGAGAGAAAGAGAGAAAGGGCAAAAGAGAAAAATAAAGAACGACGAAATATGTACATTTCGATACGTCAGATAAGTTTCACGGCTTATTTTATTTTCATTTTTATTTTGCGAAAGAGGGGGACGTGTAGCGGTGGGGGAGTGGTTCGTGGTGGGACGGTGAACGTCTAGTTGGCCGGGAAAAACGGGTTCATCGGTACTGGCCCCCGTGCCAGCCTCCGTCTGAAGAAAGCCGCCACTCCTGAATCGCCACGTATGCCCCCGAGGAATGTCCGGGATTTCCGCAACAACACGGTCAAACCCCGCAACAACGCAGACACGATTACCAAAAATCTCCGATTCCCCTCCTCCCTCGCCTCCTATTTAACGTCGGGACGAGAAATAATAAAATAAATAACCCCATCGCCAAGCCATTCTCGACGAATAAGGGTTGACGACTTCCACGAAGCCTCGAGCAATCGGTACGATCGTCGTCGTCCGATTTGCCCGATGCTTTAATTTATCAAAATGTGATATCGAACAACAAAATGCAAATCGAATAAAAAGCTATTCGAATGAAATTTTCTACATTCAAATAATTAACTCGAAAATTATTGAAAGATGACGAATAATAATAAGTAGAATCTATTATCGCAAACCCGTTGAAATTATTTATTGAGAATTCGAATTTGATGGATAATTTAATTTCATTAAAAAATTCAATTATTCACTTCGGATTAAATTTGGAAAATTTTATTCTTATCTGTTGCAGACGATGTTGTTCGTTTTATTGATCCTCAGTACCTCGGTAAGACATTTTTTTTCACTGTTTTGAAAAAATAATTTTGTATAAAAAAATTATTAAACATCGCTAATGGACCGAATGAGCTGTTATTATAATTGAAAAAAAATGTAATTTTTTAAAATTGTTTCAGAACGTCGTTCGTGGTGAAAATCCATGCGACGATGATCAGGATTGTTCATCGGAGCAATATTGTTATAGCGTTTCTCACATTTGTGTAAATTTTACGCGTTGCAAGCATCTTAATCGCGAGGAGGGAGCTGAACCGGCTCGACAACCATCGCTGTGCGGATCTTGTCTCGAAGGGTGAGACTCCAATGACCTGATAAAAAGAAAATTCAGTAAATAAATGGCAAGTCGTGACGACGATGACTAATGAAAATAATAATTATTTCAGATATAAGGAAGAGATATTAGGAACGGGAGAGGCTTCCCCGCTGTGCAGACCGATAAAGGTTCTCCAAAAATCCTCAGGAAGTGAGTGAAAACAGTTTTTTGGCTCAATTTGCATCTCTTCCAATCAAATTTTACTAATTCGATTGTAATTTTTTTTCTTTTTTTTTTAATTAGATGCAGAGCCTGAAAATGAGGAAGATTGGACCGAATGTTGGACAGCCATAAAGGTTCTCCTTCCCATGTGCTTCATGATCGTCGTAGCCCTGGTGATTTTCAAGCTAACGAAATGTGTGTATACTTTTACCATCGTAAATCTTATCTTTAAAAAACCTGAATAACTTTATTAACAAAATTATCAATATTTTTCAGGCAAAATTAGCGATGAGTCCGCGAGTGGACGATTCCTCGAAAAAGTGAGCTTCCTGACAGCGCGACCGACCGCGCCGCCTCAGGACGATGGTCAGTACACATATAATTATCAATCGTGTCGGTAATACAGAAACATTCATCAGTTTTCAAATTTCAATATTTCATTTAATTTTGTTATTTTTTCATATTTCCATTTTAATTTTCACAGCTTCGTATCATCTGAGAGGTCCAACGAACCGCGACGAGGAATTACCGCCCGTTTATACATCTGTAGTAGGACCGAGCGTCGACAAGCAGCATTTGGTTAATGCAGGGCTTTCGGTACATCCAAGATGGGTCACGAAACCGCCATACGAGCCAGATTACAACGACAACATCGACGACGGGGTGTCCATTCCGATTAACTCGTCGTCGATCAATCTGCAGATGGAAACAGACGATGAGGGAGAGACAAACCCGAGCTCGTGGACTCCAGGGTAAAAAAAAATTATCAATGTCAAGATTTGGTTTAAATCCGCTGTTTGACGGTCAATATTATCGGCATCAATATTCCGCACTATCACCCACAGATATACCCCATAGGTAATCAATATAGTCCATACAGGATCAATACTATTGCACAACCACGAATATTGTGCAATAATATTCGCAAGTACATGGGTCGATTTTAGTAGGTGTTTCTACCTTTCCCGCTCGTCGTATCTTCGCCATGAGTGCGAGAGTGATAGCGCTATCGGCGCTCGTTGCGGGGCGACAGAGATCGAGCGAGAAAAGTTAGCACATCACCATTAATCCTTTTTTAGTCACTGAATAAATTTCACCCCTGCGGTTTTTCGATTTAAAATATGTCACATGAACTCAAATAAAATTAAATATCTTAAAAATTAAAAAAGTTATATCAATTTTACCGAGAAAAGTGGGTTTTTCAAAAATTTTCTTCCTTTAAAATGTATTCCAGCATATTGAAAATTACATTTTGGTTATTATAAAAATGTGTACTTGTAGAAAAAAAGGTTAGAAATATGCTTAGAGTTTTATTGATATCATTTTGTTGATTGCGAAATTTTGTTATTGCAATTCAAAATTGCTGGGTGGAATTTTACCGATTGTGACTAAACCGTAATTTTACTGAAGTGTGACTTGATATTTATGGATGATGAAGAGGCTCACAACTATTGTATATATTTTTTTCTATTAAAATATTACAGACAAGTAACGGTGGACGTGCCGACCCGTCCGTTCGCCCGGTTTTCGAACAGTGAGCAACACGACAACGCCCTGAACAATTCGTTGATCCGAGGAAATTGTTCCTCCGATTCTCACGAGGATAACACTCCGGAAGACGATGACGAGACCCCGGAAGAAGCTTCGGGACCGCGTATACGCGGGGGTATCTACTGCGGACCCAACGTGCAAATCAATCAAACGATAACGCTCAACATAGCCAAGAACGGCACGAAATAAAAAGTCAACCACGCGACGTTGATTAGCCCATTCTCAATTGTTCCCAAAGTGCCACTCGTTGTTATAAATATTGCAAGATCTTCATTACGACTAACTCAAATCATTGTTAACACACACACACACACAAACACACACACACACACAATCACACGATGGAGTGATAAATTACACTTCACACATATCGCCTGCAATAACGATTGTTTCGTCGAATTATCATCGACGAAAAGATTGAACTGTGGAAGTGCCTTGAAAAAATTTACATAATTCATCGATCGTTTTCTAATCGATACGTAACGTATCCGTGATTAGTCGCCTTAAATTTATTATCATTGTTTTTTAGATCTATAAATCTTGGAGAATGATCTTCGATACTTTTTTTCCATATTGCTGGGGAGGGAGGGAAAAAATGTGATCATCGCGAGGGGAAACTCGCGGTCTCTCGATTTTTTTTTGTTTGCTCGAACGCTCGCGATGTGACGTTTGATTATATATATATATATATATATATATATATATTTGTTATGATACTACGATCTCTGATCGAGACGTTTTGGTGATTCATCCCGTCGATCGGGACGCAAATATTACTCACGAGTCTTAGATCAACGGCATTTTCAATTGTTTTTCTTCGATCCGAAATCATTCAAACACTCACTCTCTCTCTCATTGTCATTTATCGTTTCATTATTACTATTATCATTATTATTATTACCCATTTTTTTATCTCAATATTTTTTACAAACGTGACGGACGACTCGTCGCGCAAGACTGTCACGATTTTTTTACTGTTCACTGTCATTTTTTTAAGGGTTGAGAGAAAGGGAGAGATAAGGAAGAAGAGCAGAGAAGAAAAGAGACGGTGATGGACGGAGAGGTCGGTGGTTAAGGAAAAACAATTTTCATAAAGGTATTTATAAAAATTTATAAATAAGAATTTGTTCTGCTACGATAGCTCAATTATCGATAAGTACCATAATATAATTAAGCGCCCAGTAAAATATTTGTAACATTATTCAATCGGCGTGAATGAATTTTTATAGATAATGCTGTACTGATGATAACATCTCGTTTACACTAGTTAACGAGTAAAAAAAAAAGATAATCAAAATCAGAATAAAATAATTATCTCATCATCGACCTACCTCTTTCATAGTTCTTCATACCCCCTTCCCCCGTGTTCGTGGAGCTATTGAATCTCCATCAATCACTATTCTTCTCAAGTCGACCCTTTATCAAAAATAATCGATAACCAAGAAAAAAAATAAAACCAAACGCTTTATTAACTTTTTTTTTTTCATAATACAAAAACTATTTCGTTAATAAAAATTGCTCATATAGATTATAGAAAATAAGGGGTAACAAATTATTTCCGTGGGACGAATCAAGGTTGCGAAATGGCGTTTAGGGAATGTGCTACATTTCTCGCTACACAGCGAGCGCCGATAGCGGTTTCTCGCTGGCACTAGGCGATGGACTACATCGTGCAGTGCGATAGAGATAGTGCTGACGGCGCTCGCTGCGAAGTGAGAGAGAACGGGAGAGTATATAGTCCATCGCCTTGAGGTAGTTTTGGACGGGTTTCAATACCAAAAGATTTTTTCTCCGGCTGTGCACGAATACTTTTTGCTGAGTTACATCCGTATTTCGTATGGCCGCTATGTACCGCTGCCGAATAGCGAGCCCAACGAGAAACGTAGTAACATGCGCGCGCCGAGCTGCAGTTTCGTTTACGTTTGATTCGCACATTCAATTGATGATTCTCCAAAATGTCGGGGCTACTCAGGTACAGTAAGGAAAATTTTGCTGACAAAAAAACTTCTCCAAAATGCATTGAACATTTTTAAACGCGCGGAGTCCACGTTCGAAATTCCATATTTTCCATATGAGGCATTCCACATCACTTCAGCCAGTAGAAAAAAAAAATTTTCCACAAATAATTTTTGAATAATTGAGTTTTTTTATTGAAATATATTCACGGAATGCTAACATTTTTTTAAAATTTCTGACGTTTTTCTCGTTGATTAACGTTTTTTTTTAATTTGTCCATTCAAATGGCTGTATCTTTGGCAAGATTTGACGTATTTACATTTGTAAAAAACGAAAATGTGAGTCTTTTTATGGCCTTCGAGAAAAAAATTAATTCAGATTCTATTGAGACAGTTGAACGTTCGTTTCAGGTCAAAATATGCAAAAATATATTTTTTTCTTAACAAATGCACTCGTTATATTAGTTTTCAAAAGTTCCCCAAATTCTAAATACGAAAAACAAATTTTTGGTAATTTTGCTTCCTCATAGAGGAAGCTTTGTTTTCGTGAAATTTTTTTTTTTCGAGATGTTCATAAAAACGTGTTCAGTATGTCTCAAAACACCTAAAAAACACATTTAGAAAAAATGTCCGGATGTATGTGTGTGTGTGTGTGTGTGTGTGTGTGTGTGTGTGTGTGTGTGTGTGTGTGTATGTGTGTGTGTAGTAATGGTTGACCGCTCACAACTTGAGAACGGCTCGAGATATCAAGGTGAAATTGGTCACACATGTGAAGGGTTCACGGCGCATAGCACAATTTAATTTTTGGAAAAATCTATCAAGTTATTTTGTTGTTACAGCATTTTTTCAAAATTCAAAAAATTATTTTTGGTCTCTAGCTCCCACAATTTTAGAGATATCGAGCTCAAATTCAGTATAATGTTGTACGAGTACAGGGCGGTGCTCGATACCGAATTTGGAAAAAATCCACGCATTGCTTTACTTTTAAAGCATTTTTTAATGTGAAAAAAACTATCTTTACACTCTAACTGGAGCAATTTTTGAAATATCGGACTTAAATTTTGTACGAAGTTGCGCAATTATCCAGAGAGAAACCCGATTGAATTTGGGCGAAATCCATCAAGCCATTCATATTTTATAGTGTTTTGAAATTTTTCCAAAAATCAATGTAACTGCTCTAGCTTCCATAATTTTTGAGATATCTGGCTGGAATTTAGTACGAAGTTGCATTATTATCCAAAGGGATTTCCTATTGAATTTGGACAAAACCTAACAAGGAGTTCAGATTTTATAAGAATTATAATTTTTCAAATTTCGCATGAATTGCCCCATGTATATTGATTTCGACTTACATCACACTCACAAGGAGCCTTCAACGTCACAAAAGTAAACAAGGGTGCAAAGTAGAACCTTGCACATTGCTTCCTCATAGTTTTGTACCGTTTTCAAATTATTGAGATGTAAAGTAGAACCTTGCTCATGGCTTCTTTATTTAAATTATTAAGATGTAAAGTAGAACCTTCCTCATGGCTTCATCATCTTCTTACACATTTGCCAAAGCTTCCTCTATGAGGAAGCCAAAATTGATCGACACATGGTTCCTCATAGAAGAAGCTTTGGCAAATGTGTAAGAAGATGATGAAGCCATGAGCAAGGTTCTAATTTACATCTTAATAATTTGAAAACGGTACAAAACTATGAGGAAGCAATGTGCAAGGTTCTACTTTGCACGCTTTTTTATATTGTAGTGTCGGTAATCGGTAGTACGTAATTTTACCGACGTTATTAATAGCTTATTTTCAGTTTGATTTTGTTTATGTGCTCCAGTCGCTTTACGCGATTCAACAAGCATTGATTATCATTAATTTCCCTTTCAAAGAGGTTTCCGAACTTGCGTAAAGCGACTGGAGCACAGGAAAAAAAACAAACTGAAAAAAATCTATTAATAAAATCGGTATAATTACGTACTACCAATTACCGACCCCATAATATAAAAAATACCAAAAATTCGTTTTTCGTATTCAGAATTTGAGAAAAATTTTAAAAACTAAAATAACGAGTACATTTTTTGAGAAAAAAATATTTCTGCATATTTTGACCTGAAACGTTCAACTGGCGCAATAAAATCTGAATTAATTTTTGTCTAGAAGGTCATAAAAAGACCCACATTTTCATTTTTTACAAATGTAAATACGTTAAATCCGGCCAAAGATACAGCCATTCGAATGGAAAAATAAAAATAAAAGTTAATCGACGAGAAAAACGTCAGGAAATTTTAAAAAATTTCGGCACTCGGTGAATATATTTTAATAAAATAACTCAACTTTTTAAAATTATTTGTGGATTTTTTTCTTTTACCGACTGAAGTGATGTGGAATGCCTCATATGCTTGTATCTCCTGTCCTCATATCAATCTGGCATTGAGCAGTTTCTTAAACTGTTAAAGTACTGCAAAAAATCTGAAAAAATTCACGAAGATTCTTCAATCCTTGAATTTGAAGTCTCAATCGAAAAATTGTGATAAAATACATGTTTTAAATATATTTCTTATACAAAATATAACGAACGAAAATATAAATATCGATCAAAAACGACCCAGGTTTCTAGACTGAGGGTTAAATAGTAGAAAAAACAGATACCCAGCATAGGCTTCGCGTACACAAACGGTTAACTTTGATGCTAATGATGTCGGCTTTGGCTAGGACGATTTTTTTCTTATTCAACATTTCAAGACGATTCATAGAAAATGGTTCCGTCCAATAACTACCTTAAACAAATTGCTTCAACGGGAAAACGGTAAGTAATTGGAGGAAAAATAAACCGAACAAGGACCGCAGGTGCGTGGCTTGGATAATAAAATTCGAGATTGCTCGAAATCACATGAAAACCATTAGACCCATGTTAAACGTTAGCTCTTTTATTTCTATTTACTTCGGAATGTAAACTATCTCATACCTCTACAAAAATATCGGGGTTCATATTCACTGCAAATCTTTCACGAGAACACTCGCTCGATTGATCTTCGTGAGAAGTAATCGTTGTGAAAAAAAATCATCTTCTGTCGGTTTTGGCAAAAACAATTGCGGGACGGCAGTGTAGGCTTCTCTTTCTCGTTAATCAGACTATGAGTTACGAATCACGTGAACAACGTGGCGATGCGAGTATCCGTCGCGGGAATGGAAATCGAGGGACGAAACGAAATATAAAAAAAAAAAAAAACGTCCTACGCATCTTACCAGAAGATAAAGTTAAGGATAACAAATTCCTTATTGTTTCTTTCTCTCTTTTTTTCATTTTTCCGTTTGTATTTATTATACCCGGAGTAAGTTGGACGTGAATGGGAAGTCGTGGGCACGGTAGAGATCGACGATCACGTGACTAAAAATTGCTCTCGGTCGTACCGTACGAACCGACTACGTAAGCCACGACGGTCGCGTGATCGAGCTTTCCCGGCACCATCGAAATCTTGTCGAGCATTTGCTTTCGTCGCGAACGTTGCTCCATCTTCGAAAGTTCCACCAAATTCCCATCGTTTTGCTGTGCGTAGTACAAATCCACGTCCTCGAGTATTCGTCGTTTTGCTGCAGTTATGCGAACCTGTAATGAAAAATAATTATTCTCAATAAACAGACCAAAAATAATGATAAAATCATGATTATTGTGAAAAAAAATTACGATTTACTAAAAAAAAAGGAAAATCATCTCCATGCTTAGAAGAAATTATTTTCATGTTATTAAACAATAACTCAATCATTGTGATGCTATTGAAAAATAATAAAATCATATCTGGAAATTAGGGGCAGGTCGGAAAGGGATTGAAGTGGAGATGTGAAAAAGAGCGGCGAAATATTTGGTAAATAAATAAAAATTCTGCTAAGAGTATAATATATAAAGAGGATGGAAAATAAGGAAACGCAGGCAACATTAAGGTGCGGGAACGTGGGTAAGAGTTGGGGTAAAGGATATAAAGATATTAGATGCAGTATCTGTGCGGAAAGGAAGATAAAAATGTCGTACAAATTGTGAGATGCGATGAAGCAAGAATATGCATGAAAAAAAAAAAAAATTTTAAACAAATCGACAAAAGGATGAGTGGGAGTAGAGGAGAAGAACTGAAAGACAAAATAGAATCTTGTCCGAACGGCAAGCCGGTAGCAGCCCGATGCAACTTCATGGGGAATTCTTTTAATGTTATAGTACAAAATATACAGTAAGATGGAGCAAGAGAGAGATAGGGTGTCTACTAATAAGGCGGACGCTCTTTGCGTGTAGGAGAAGAATTTTAAAGACCCGAGAGGATATCTTTACATTTCTTGATACATGCAATAAATCACTACTAATAAAATCATTTCTAATCTATCAAAAATAGTAAACAATAAGATCGTCTTTATATTTTGTTTCATTGCATCATAAATCATCTCAACAACTTTTAAAACCTGTCAGACATTTTTATTTGTAAATGATAATATTGTATTTAATTTTGTGAATCACGTATTAAACATTCACCGACTGACCGAAAAATCAAGAAGCAGTTCGCACAATCTTTTGGCACTTTTGCAAGGTGGACCCTCGCCGGAAACGCCTCTCCTCAACAGATCCTCCATCCTGAGAAGCGTGAGTTCGTGTCTTTGGTAAGCTTCGACCACGGGCAACGAGCTGCTGCCATCGCCATTGCCACTGGAATTCGTACGTCTGAGATTGCCACTCGGTTTGCGAGTGTGCTTGGTTCCACGTACATGACCCTCGGAACGACTGGATTTTTGGCCACTCGATTCATCATCGTTGTTCGGCAGCACCGCAAATTTACCGACAACGGGATCGAAATTGTCTGATATACCGTCACTCGTGAGAAACACAATGTCACCCTGCTCGACCTCGGTCATCGCCAGAGTCAGATTGTTCAATTCCGGATTGCAACCGTCCACAGGACCCAATGCACCGAGAGCGTCACGCATGTCACGCATGCAATGAATATCGTGGGAACCTCGGGTTATCTCTCTGACACCCGTTTTTCTGAAAAAAAAAAAAAAAAAAAAAAAAAAAAAATTATCAGGAAAATAAAATTGAGAAAAAAAAATGCATAAACAGTTTGATCGATTCGCGAATTATAGATGGGATGGAACGAGTTTTCCAACTCGTTCATGATTTTGTTGAGCATCCATTCATTTCGATACTTAATCACAAGACCCACATTTCGTGTACGAAACGAAAATGCGACTGTGGAGTTGTGCTAACCCTGGTACTGCGAAACAATACTATAGCTGTAATTCTCCTTGCTTTGGCATGTATTTTTTAAAGCTATGTCTATCTAAAAATGCTGAATAAATTTGAAGTATCGGAGAAAGCTTGCAGAGAAAGGAAACTCGCGAGAGAAGAAATGCAAGATGAAGAGGCAGTGCGAGGAATTGTAAAAAATATAAATTAAAAAAACTTGTATTATAACTTTCTAGAATGTAGGTTGTTTTTTTTTCAAGAGAAAATTGTGAGCCAAGAAAACTCTATCTATATATCTACTAAATAAATTGATGATGTACTTGGATTAAATAAAATATCAATTGTTCCTTGTCAAAAACGCGATTCAATGATCACAAAAATATTAATCTCAGCTATTTGCCGTTTAATCTGGGCTTTGGGAAACCCTTTAGTGGGCTCCTAGGAATGATTCTCAATTTTTATTTTTATTTATAAATCTACCTATTTATTTTTACTTCTTAACCCTTAATAGTCACGAGTGACCAACACCTCAATTTGTTTTTCAACACCCAACACCCCAATTTGTTTTTCAACGACAAATAGTGGGCACGCCGCTTGCGGAACGCCGATAGCGCGATCTCTCTCGCAGTGCACGATGCAGTGTCCATCGCCTTAAGGGGACTGACATGAGTCACCTGAGGAGTATAAAAATCGATTTTTTTTTCGAATCTCCATGCAATTTTCTACCTACGTACCGAATTTTAGACCACGATCTTCGAAAAAAAAGGTAAGAGCATTTGAAGAGAGTCATAAATTTAAAAAACCTTGCACATTGCCTCCTCATAGTTTTGTACCGTTTTCAAATTATTGAGATGTAAAGTAGAACCTTGCTCATGGCTTCTTTATTTAAATTATTAAGATGTAAAGTAGAACATCATCTTCTTACACATTTGCCAAAGCTTCTTCTATGAGGAACCATGTGTCGATCAATTTTGGCTTCCTCAGAGAGGAAAAATTATTCAGTACTTAGATCTTTACTCAAGTACTCATAACTTATTTAGTTTTTAAGATTTCGATCTTAAATTTGGTACGTAGGTAGTAATCAGTGTGAGATTGGATAAAAAATTATTTATATTAGTTTATGGCATTGTTTTCGATAAATCGTTAGGGATCAATTATTGCAAGACGAACTGGCAACAACGTAAATTATGACCCACGATAATATGCTTGGGTTGAGCAGCAGTGTCGCACAGCTGTCATATACGCGCCCCGTTCCTAGCCTCAAAATCGGAGTGTTTGTTTATCAACCATGAACATCAGTCCGGGAAAAAAATTCCTGTCTAAATTAACTTGATAGCCACATTCGTAATTATCAAATGTCGCTAAGGTAGGGAGCGCTTGTGCCGGCTATGCTGTTGCCATGCTTCCGAAGCCTTATATTTTGTGTGCTCAATTTTTGGAAAATTCGCGATTAAAATCATGAATAACTTTGAATGGGTACTGTAAATTATTATTTTCAAGGCACCAAAAGTTAGTCCGACATTCCATTTAACCGTATCTGATTTTTCAACTCCGTGGCATCATTTTCTCGGCAGATATATATAGTACAGTGAAAAATGTTCGGAACATTCCCATAAGCATAATGTAATAAGCGCACCGAATACCCCAACTTTGCAATTTTTTTTCTAAATAACTGTACTGTGGAATGTTTTGAAATTTGACAGGTTGATTAGTAAGGGGATCATCAACGTTCACAAAAAATGTCATCTCAGTGGCATCATTTCGGCCTAACCCCACAACAACCTTAACGAGATTGACAAAAGCCGCCGTTGTTTGTTTTTTATCTAGGCAACCACAAAGACGAACGATATGTGAATGAAATAATGCGAGAATCAGACATCTCCGTATTATTTGGCGGTGATACAGTGCGGGAATAAAAAATTCCCGCATCGTTCATAGAATGCGAGAATCAGGCACATTGCGCACTGAAATTGGTACGGGAATGGGGTCATTCTCATGTGAGGATGACAAAAAATATTTTGTTTAATTACCTGGAATAAACATAAGCGAGACTGTCGCCGACGTTGCACGTGCAAGCGACGTATCTTTTGAACTTTGAACCCGTATCGGACGTTGAATTGGGAAGCGGTAGAATCGCGCAGACCGTGAGGGTCGTAAGCATGCCCTGTTCCTGAAGAATAAGCGAATGTGCGGCGTGAAACGACCGTAGAAGAGCCACGAACACGTCCTTCGTGGTCGTGACCCCACCATTCACGGGTGTCGCGAAGAGTGCTTTGTTGAGATACTCCATACACCCGTGGACAGCCGCTCGTGCCGCTACGCACGCCTTTGCTCCTGAAATAAAATTTAAACAAAAATAAATATAAAAAATAATAATTGAGTATGAATGTCTGGGTCGTATTGATGCAAGGATTCACCCCAATTGACTCCATCAGCGACGACCAGAACGGCCGCGTGAGGTCGTGCCGCCACCCCAAAACAATCGGCAATGGGTTCGCCATTGTTAACATTATTCGTTGGATTTTTTTCGTAAAGAGTCGTTGCAATTCCATATGCCATGTCGTGTGGACAGAACCAGTCGATCACTCCGGCAATTTTCGCACCATCCAGACATCCTGAATAGAGCGAACAATATATATATATATATATATATATATATATATATATATATATATATATATATATATATATTTGTTACTAATTTCATTCAACGACTCAAGTTCAAGTAATAAAATTGCAACATTCCTGGGAAATAAACAAAAATTAAATATATTCCAAGCATCGCGTGTGAAACAAAAATGAAAACAAAACGTTGGCCTAAAAAAAACAAAGGAAAATAACGAGTCTTGCGTAATCCTGGCATGCTTACAATTTGGAAGCGTTTTATGTACAGATCGACATATAAAATAGAGTGAAAATAAAAATTATTTCATTTTATTTTACTTTCTTTTATATACACATCGATATATAAAATAACACAAAATAATAAAATTAAATATAATGCAGACTTGTTGAACGAAATGGCGCATCGCAGATAATCAACATAATCATTTCATCGCATGCTTCGGGGGAAAAAACTCATAGCCAATGCGTGTTCATCATTGTTCCACACCTTTTTGCGTCTTTTTAAAGGGTGCCGGTGCGCTCTTAGATTTCCTGAGTGGAATCATATCACCGGCAAAATCGGAAGGCGGCGGAATGATATCGCTCTCGGTATCGGCCTCGTCCAGGGTATCGAGAGTATCGTCGGACGGTGTTCGCAGTAACAATTGCATTCGTTCGTCGTTGGAATTGTCGTCGATAATATCGCTCGAGGCTTCGAGTATGAGTTGTTCGATGCTCCGATCGATGACCTCGGCGAATCGCACATTCGTCGTTGGGCCGAGACTCATGTTGTTCGACAAATAATCGTCGCGTGCGTCGTTGTCGAGATAATCCACGAAGTTTCTGTTGGTCTCCGGTGGACTGTCGCGACTCCGTCGTTGTTGGTCGTCGTCGTCGTCCAGCAGACTCTCCCTCGAGTACTTGGCCTCTGGCTCATAAAGCTTACCGGCTGCGCGGATTTTTACAGAGCTGTTGTCGATCGGACACAATGACGTATCGTTCGAGCGTATCACTAACCACCGATCATGCGCGACGGAATATATACAATCCATCGAGGAGTTAACTGTATTGGAATTAATACCATCCAACCAACAACGAATTTAGAGAAAAAAAATTGCGATAACGCGCAATCAGCGTGCTGCTATGATTGAGGATTTTTTTTTAGCTAGAAATATATATTTTTTTCTTATTCTAATTCCACCATTCATTCGTCCGAGCCAAGTCTTATTTGTGCTAACCCTCAGCTGGCACCCTGGGGTCGGAAAGCCTCCAAGCAATATCGACCCTAATTTAACACACTTATTCTTTATTTCTTAGAATAAATTTTTATTCTAAGAAAAAATCTCTTTTCCATCAGCCACTATCAGGCTATTTTTTTTCTTCTGTAACTAGAGTATTTCGAGAGTATCCGCATCAATTTTTAGATAAAAATAATGAAACATGGAAAAGTTTAGATTTTTTTTTTGAATATTGCCTATTTTGCATATTTTTCTCGTTTAACATTTTTGTTCGAAGTAAATATTGAATTTCAGTCGAACAACCTATGGCACCTCTCAATGAGAGTATCAAAAAATATATAAGAAAATTTTTCTGGATATATAAGTTAATTGTTTTGATACATGTGCTTATGGTCATTGTAAATTCTGCATTCCTATTACCAAGGGTATAAAAAACGTTTGGCGTTTGTCAGAAGTGCGAGAGATGGCGCCAAGAACACTCGTGGTGGAGCAACAGAGAACAAGCTCCAAACCTTTTGGATCCTCTTATGGTTTTTTTTTCGGATAGCTAGAAATGATCATACATTTTTTTCTAATTCTAATCGCACGATGAATTTGCCCGAGCCAAGTCTTATCGTCTCAATTTTTTTTTCTTTCATTGCCAGGTTCAATGAAATAAAAAAATTATCGAAAATCGGTGATTCAAACAACGCGACTCACAGGTTTGAATTATTCACGTAAATTTTGGATGAATTATAATTATCATTATTGTATCTAATTATAGGAAGAATGTATAATCTAGGGTTGCGTGTAGTCTAGAGTAAGGATAATTTTTTGTTCGTTGTCTATGGGTGACTAGGTGAAAATGATTCTGTGTCGACTCACCAGTTGGATTTGATTGATCGCTCTGATCCAAGATATCTATGTAATCGACATCCGGATCGCTGATACTTAAGTGTCTCTGTTTGACATTAACCGAAGTGAGTCCACGATCGGGGCCTGTAAGCGCTGCGAATACTTCTTCGTCCTCTGGCAGAATCGCCAGAGCTTTTGATGGCAATTCTTCTGGATTTCTGGCGTGGAGTATTGCAGGTCCCTCTGTCTTTTGATCCAATCTTCAACACAAATGCGACGTATGGTAGTTAGAATCATTACACTTTAACACACTGAACCATTGGCAAATTTACTGACAATCAAATGAGTGGAAGAAGAAATAAATTATAAAAAAACACTTTTTTTAATTCAATAAAAAAATGTAGCGAACTAATGGAATTAAATGAAAAATGTTTCCACAATGAAGCATTAAAGATCTGTATGGTTTATAAAAATATTGTTTACCCATTGAGATATCGCGCGACAAAGCAACCGCCCGGAATATCGGCGTGTGGCAATCTCTGGGTGTGAAGATTGTGCTCGCCGTGTCCTATGCTCTCGACAGCCGCCGTCAAATTGCTGATGGACAGTTGTCGCATGAAGCCGACCACTCTCTTCCTCAAACTCGGCATGACGGCTTATTTCTGTCTCTTTGATTCTATTTTCGCTTTCCTCGATCTTACCTCCAAATTTTTTTGGACTACATTCTCCGATCACATGTCTGGATTAGCAACTGCGAACACAACATTTTTTATTTCGTGTCCAAATGCATTCTCAAAGTTGGCTTTACAATGACAATGCATCCAACGACCATAATAATGCGAGCTACGCCCAGCCTGCATCTCCTTACAACATAATCGAACAAAGAACGAAAACGACACAAAAGAACTTTCAAAAAAATCAATCCCGAAAATATTCAGGTCAAAGGTAAAATATTGACTTTCGGCATAGAAATTACGACGAATAAGGTCAACCACCATCATACGTGACAGCAGAACAATACGACACGTGTGCGATTTAATTGTTCGCACGGTACAATTTGTTTGTGAAAATTTTATTCGCCAAACTAACCTGAGCCCGAAGACGTTTGTCAATTGTTATCGATGGTGCCGTTGTGTTTCGTGCGCAACATGGTTGATTCGATGAACGATATCGGATCCTCGCCTGATAGCGAGCGATTACGTCGAGGGTGCAGTCACGTTACGGCCATTTTTGATCAGCTGTCAAACTTGTCGAACGAACGGATCAGCGGATAACCAAAGAAACCGCGCAGGTAGGGCGAAGCCACGACTTGCCGCGCCCCTTGCGGGATAAATTAACAAATGAGGTTAGGACGAGAACTAACTCACTGACGTGTGGTAACGGAGGTTGTTGAGATCGGTTTTACGTGATATGCTACGTATCTCGTTCGCGTTCTATCTTTGCGATGAGTGTGAGAGAGACAGCTTCATCGGCCCTCGCGGCAGAGCGAGAGAGAAGAAAACTGATGTAGCGCAACCTTGAAAATGTATCGTCGTTTTTTATTGTTTTTGCTTCCTCATAAAGGAAGCTTTGTGACGGTCCGAAATTTTTTTTTCGAGATCTTAATGTCAATAGGTTCAAAATGTCCTAAAACATCCAGAAATGACATTCGTAGAAAATGTCCGGATGTATGTGTGTGTGTGTGTGTGTGTGTGTGTGTGTGTGTGTGTGTGTGTGTGGATCGACCCTCCAAAATTCAAACGTCCATAACTCGAAAACGGTTATAGCTACAGCGCTCAGATTTTGCACACATGTGGTGCCATACAATCTCTATGTCATGTATAATTTTTGCAATAATCGACGCATCCGTTCGAATTTTACAGCGTTTTGAATTTTTCAAAAAATTGTCGTGAACACTCTAGCGTTCGCAAATTTTGAGATATTTGTCTAAATAGTTCTTCAAATATAGAGTTATACCCAAGGTTGTATGGTATTGCATTTGAGCCGAATCCGTCGACAAGTTCGGATTTTATGATATTTTGAATTTTTCAAAAAATGACCTTTGTCGCTTTATTTGCCGTTAACTTCCACCAATCGAACCCAAATTCTCTACAGCTATTGAATGTCATTAAGTTGTGATACATATTAAATTTGGCAAAGATCGGCCAATCGGATCGCATTTTAGAGCAATTCGAAATTTTGAAGTTCCAACCTCTGCAAATTCAAAAATAATTTACGGACCGTGCTGAAATTTATAGACGTGCATAAGCTAACGTTTACCTCTATTCGTGACTAAATTTGGTAGACATTGAACGACGCGTTCAAATTTTATAAAACTTTAATTTTTTATATACGGTCTAGTGTCAATAAACAGTAGAATGAACGAACGGCTCTAATTGAACCGGAACTCGCGACGTTGACGCAGTATTTATAAATCTGAACACTTTTTCAGTTCCCAAGCAGTTTTTCAGTTTGAATGATATTCGAATATTGAATACTATGATCGATTATAAATGAAAAAAGATGCAAGTTGAAACTTGTTTTAGTTCTTAAGCAGTTTTTCAGTTTGAATGATATTCGAATATTGAATACTATGATCGATCAGAAATGAAACAAGCTGCAAGTTGAAACTTGCAAATTGCTTCCTCATAATTTGAGGCAAGCTGCAAGTTGAAACTTGCAAATTGCTTCCTCATAATTTAAGGCAAGCTGCAAGTTGAAACTTGCAAATTACTTCCTCATAATTTTAGGCAAGCTGCAAGTTGAATCTTGCAATTTGCTTCCTATGAATTGTCAGTAGTGAACAAAGATTCCTTTATGAGGAAGCCAAAAGATAAATGCTCCCTCATGGCTCACTCATAAAGAAATCTTCGTTCACTACTGACAATTCATAGGAAGCAAATTGCAAGATTCAACTTGCAGCTTGCCTAAAATTATGAGGAAGTAATTTGCAAGTTTCAACTTGCAGCTTGCCTTAAATTATGAGGAAGCAATTTGCAAGTTTCAACTTGCAGCTTGCCTCAAATTATGAGGAAGCAATTTGCAAGTTTCAACTTGCAGCTTGCCTCAAATTATGAGGAAGCAATTTGCAAGTTTCAACTTGCAGCTTGTTTTTTTTTTTTTGTTTGAGAAAAGGTAAAGTGATGCACGGAGGATGTGGAGCGAAAAATGTGACTGACAAAGGCATCGATGCGTCAATTTTCCGGAAATTTAGTCACATTCGGTAAGTTAGATAATAGATACCTAAACAAGTTGAAGAAGGTAGCATCTCCAACTTGTGGCGCATGTTCGAAAGACCTTCGTATCACCTTCGCAGTTTCCTGCGCACTGGACGTATACCACTCGAAATTACGGAGCGGTCGATAAGGACCAGTAGATGACGAACGGCGCAAAAGAAATTCAAAACTGCGCATTATCGAAATTTAAAAAAATGTTTGGAATACAAATGTTGTACATTGCAGCACATTTTTTTTCAGTCGAGTGAAATTATTACTCGATAGCGTTAGAAATAAATACGATCATTGTTTAAAATAAACATTATTTTTTTCTCAAAATTTGTCGTAGTTACATCTCGTGCATGAAATATCACCTTTAATACCGAGACAATTCAATTTTCCACGATAGTTCAAACATTAAAGACGAATACTGGTCCGTGCTTGTAATTTCAAAATCGACGAAACTTAATATCCACAATCAATCTGACACTTTTCATAAGACTGCAAGACAATGCCAATACGTCGCTTATAATCAGGCGCAATAAAACGTAGATTTCACAAGATATCGTGAGAATTAGATACAATTCACAACGGAACCCCAGACGTTATCCATTTGCAACGCTACGTTTAATCGAATATAAATCAAATTTTCGAGAAATATTCATGAAATTAAATCTATATATAATCAAGTCCAGATATTCAATTGCTTATTGTAAATTTAATATTGTACCAAACCAATGTCCGTGTATGAAAAAATATTGGTAATAAGGTGAAGGAGTGTACCGCGTTCGCGGAGAATCGGCGCATCGCAGACGCACACGGGCGTCGGGCGTCTCTTCATGGTACGCGCTGCGTCATGACTACCGACGACTTCCCCATGCTACGACAAAATCAAACCTACAGCACTTGCAAATTTACGAATTTATCATTGTGAGAACATAAATTGTCAGAATAAGATCTACGATCAATCGAATAATAATATTATCGACGATAAAGAGGCGAAAAAAAATATCGATTAAAAGAAGAACGAAAAAGAAACCCCTTCGAATGGGTGAAGAGCTAGAAATTGCGTCGCTGATCGTGCTGCCAGCCACGACCGCAGCAGTGGCAGCAGCAGCACCGATCGCTTCGCAATCCGCGATCGCAAAAAAATCTTCCGCCGATGGCAAAACGAAGAAACGTCGATCAAAACCGAATCATCCGAAGATTGCCGAAATGGTTGATGCCGCTATTTCGGCAATGAAGGAACGTCGTGGTTCTTCGTTGCAGGCGATTAAGAGATACATCTCATCGACGTATTACGTGGACAGCGAGAAGCTCGCGCCTTTCGTAAAAAAATATCTGAGAGCCGCAGTCATATCTGGCGGATTAGTCCAAACCCGAGGTCATGGTGTGACGGGTTCGTTCAAACTTGCTGCAATGAGAAAACGTCGATCGGTCAGTCCGAAGAACAAATTGACTAGGACCAGGAAGTCTGTTACAACGCAAAAGGTTGTGACAAGGATGCAAGCCGCTGCCACATCACCAGTAGCTAAGAAAATGGTGACCAAAAAGTCTAAAATTATCGGAGGTCGGAAGAGGAAACTCGCCAGTAAGGGTCCTGCTTCCAAGCCGCCCAAAGCCAAGATCAACAAAGCTAAGGTCGTTGTCAATTCAACAACGAAAAAAGTTGCGACATCGAAAATGTCTTCGCCAAAGTCTCATTACAAAATCATTGAGACACCTGCGAAACGAGGAAAAAAAATGTCATCGAGAAAAACTACGGCGATCGCTGGACAGTAATACATCTTACGACTTGAAGAAGAAAAAACCGGCCCTTTTCAGGGCCAACAATTTATTTCGAGGCAAAACACAAGTTCGCATAATTGTATTGAATATATTTTTGGGTAACAAATATATATATTATTCTAAAGGGGGAATATACGTACTTCTGGAAACGAAAAAAAGGCGATTTCGAGAATTTGTTTTAGGCAAACCATTTGAATTATTGGATAGGGGTTTTACTAATTAAAGGTATACACTTCAAGAATTAGAAAAAAAAATATTTAAGAAAGTTATGAATTCATGGAATACTTGAGTCGTGCAGTGATGTAAAAAATCTGACATAGCGGTACCCAGTGGCGTTTCGTCAAAAATCAGCTGAAACAAAAAATCAAACGGTATAAATTAGTTACGATTATCTTGTCTCGGTCATAGCCGATTTAAAAAATATCGAATCCCAAGAAAAAAAATGTTGTTTTGAGATGATCACGTTTGAAAATGTTCCGATGCATAATCATGAAATTTGTTCAGTTTACACAATCATCGATACTAGGTCCATAATATTCACCGAAGTGGAAGGTACGCCCACATCATTCAAATTTTGTTGTCGACGCCGTAATCACGCTTCTGTCGTTTGCTCTTGCGCACATATACCTCGGCTTGCGAAATGCGACGGTCATCTTCGTATGCAGCCTACCGATGTGCGTTCGGTTCAATGTAAATTCCCATCACGTTCATTATTTGTAATAATGACGTGGCTCCATTGTTAAATATGCACACAGCTGTATACGCAGCAATTTCAAGAAGTTCGGCCCGCTTTGCATTGTTTTCGGAGCTATCTTCCAAATTAATTGGTCAAAGATTTCGTTGCTGTTTCACGTATAGTCACCAATACACTTTTGCAGTCTCGCCGTACGTTTCGCATTTATTATTTCTGTATATGAGCGATTCCACCATTCTTGAAACCGGTTGTGGGCGTCCATATCAGCAATCTTTTTGTAACTTTGAGAAATGGAAGGCCCCATTGAGCAATGAACTCTGAATTTTTTTTAGATTTTTCCCTTGGTTATTTTCGCTGTAATTGTATAGGCAATTCTGTGAACATTTCATGTTTTTTTCCATTAATTTCTCAATGTGTATCGATGAAAAAAAAAATTAGTCTCGTCCATGTTTTCTATGTAAAAGAGATCAGCTTTTCGAAAAAAAATAGGAAAACATTTTCGGGACTCAAGAAATTACTTAAAATTGCATTTGAAATATAAAAGTACATTTTTCGGCCAATGTGGCATTTTTGAAATATAAAAGTAAATTTTTCGGCCAATGTGTCATTTTTTTAAATTTTGAAAATATTTTTTTCGAAAAGCTGAGAAAATTTCACATAATGTATGTAGAAATCAAGTTGGGTGATCTGTAATAACTCGTTGAATCACCAAATGTTTGACGAAACAACTGAAACCTCGATTTGTATTTTTTTATTTTCAAATAATCCGTATTACAATTTTTATCACAAATTTTCTTTTATGGCAAAGACGGTTTGAATAGTTGGGCCATAGAATAGGATGGGGAATTCGATAGGCGCTTTGTTATGATTGTGCCCAGATTGTTGGTAATCGGAGAAATAAAGTGTAACATTTGGGTCCTTTTTACGGTTTTCGATCGGGAAGATCGTTTATCTAACTCGGCTTTTGAATTCAAATATCTTTGATTTTCAAAAAACGCAAAGGTGATATTCGTTAACTTTTTTAACGCCCAATGACCCCGGGTGGGGGAAGCCCGGACAAAATGATTTAGCCGAGCTTCCCCCACCATTGGAAATTTAGAGGAGTTTCGATACCTGTATGTAAAACCGTGTTGTACCGCAAATACACTGAAACCATCAAATTGTAGTCGAAACAGTAATACGAATCATTTCAAAATAAAAAAGTACAAATCAAGGTTCCAGTTGTTTCGTCAAATATTTGGTGATTCAACGAGTTATTACAGATCACCCAACTTGCTTTCTACATATACTATGTGAAATTTTATCAGCTTTTCGAAAAAAATATTTTCAAAATTGAAAAAAATGACACATTGGCCGAAAAATTTACTTTTATATTTCCAATGCGATTTTAAGTAATTTCTTAAGTCCCAAAAATGTTTTCCTATTTTTTTTTCGAAAAGCTGAGCTTTTTTTACATAGAAAACATGGACGAGACTAATTTTTTTTTCATCAATACACATTGAAAAGTTGATAAAAAAAAAAAAAAAAAAAAAAGTTCACGGAATTGCCCATCAAATTACAGCGAAAATAACCAAGGGAAAAATCTAAAAAAAAATCAGAGTTCATTGCTCAATGAAGGCTTCCATTTCTTAAAGTTACAAAAACATCGCTGATATGGACGCCCAGAAACGGTTTCGAGAATGGTGGAATCGCTCATATATATATATATATATATATATATATATATATATATATATATATATATATATATATATATATATATTAAAATCACCATCCCCTATGTAATGAGTATATTTCACTGCATGTTTTTCGACAGATCTAAGAAATATTTCCTTCATAGCGTCAACTTCTATCTTGCCTGCAGATCCTTTATGATTCGCCAGGCAATTTCCTTTGAGTTCAACCTCTCATTCATCGTATTGCTTAGTATTGGTGTGTTGACTCCAGTATTTACATGCAGAGCAAAAACTACGCCTGGTATCGTGACCTCAACCTATTAGTTCTGTGCGCGAAAGTTACTCGAATCGTCTCGACGCGTTTGTTCTTGTTCTTCATTACACAAATATTCAAATCAGCTTTATGAATATTCTTCTCGCTATAATATCGTACGTCGGTACAAAATCGTCGGTTTTAGTCCCATTCCAACAAATCCCCAATAAACGCATTGCAAAACAGAAACGTGCATTTATTTCATAAGCCGCAAGGATATAAGGGCACGAAGGTATGGAGGTCGGTCGGCATGATAAAGAAAAATCTAAAAAAATTTCCTCCCTCACTGATTTTAACAGCACGTCGCATCCACAAGTTTCGAATTCGACGCGCTGTAATTTTTTGGCCCTGGCACTAACGTTCAATTCTGTTCTTCCTGCGTTATATCGATTTTTAGGCGGTATTTTATTTCTTTTGGGATCTTTCCACAATTGACTCGGTATGTGACTCGTTTGATGACCCTTATTTCTTCCTATCTTTAGTATTGAATACTTCATTTACAAACGAAGGCTTTAACGCACCGGTATACGGACGGCATCCACTAACGAAGTCACATTAAGTTTGTCATCAGAAAAACCGTTGGAATTAAAATATTCCATCGGGAATAATCATTCATGTGCCGCATGTCACGTTCCGGCTGCGAATGGAAAAAGCGCCAGTGCGAGTCGCTTGTTATATACATTCACCGCTAGACACGCTGTATCCCGATTGGCCGAAGCAGTCAGAGTGGGGGTAGACTGGCCGCAACGCAGCTTCAATGTACCTCAATGCGCTACGGAATAATATGTTGAGTTATATCTTATTCAATGAGATTCCATCTTATTGAGCATTATCCTTTGCAGCATTGCTAAATTACACGATAAAATGATTGATAAGTAATACGAGGTCATTAATTTCAGCTTGAGTAGCAAAAAGTTCTCGTGCGATTTCCGAAAGCTGCTTTACTTCACACGGTCGAAAACTATGGCCCAACGGCGCACAAATGAAGATCACGAACCTCGCCAGCCATTTTATCTGTCACGCTATTGGTGCGCCGGTCGGGACGCTTCCTCGAAACTGAAAACGCTTGCAACATGGCAAGAGCAAGAGCAAATCGCACAACTGAATGGTTGTTTTCTAAATTTTTACCAAAAACGAATTATAATTGTCATTAAGAAAAATATTTCTAATAGAATAAAAGAGTTATATTATTCGGATATCACTATTAGTTAGTTAGTGGACGGGAATACTTTTTCAGTGAAAACACCAAATCATGTAAACGCTTGTGTAAAAAGATTTATTATATAATTATATAAATCTTATATAGTACTTGATAATTATTATTAATTATTATATAAAAATAATTTATCATTTTGAAATGTATTTTCACCATTTACCAATAAATCATTGTATGGGAAAAAAATAAAATTACCGATACTGAGACACCATGTCCCATGGTAAGAGGAAAACTAAGCCAACATGGCCGACAGTACGGTGGGTCTCTCTTCCCGGTCCGCGCAAGGTCAACAAATACGCCGCCATTTCGACGTAAATTTCATTCTCAGTGAGGCGATCGAACTGTTCAGTTGGCCGTATCATCTCTGTGAAGAATAAAATTCGAGAATTTTTCTCACTTATCTACCCGAGAAAATGGCAAATCAAGGAACAACGGCAGTAGCCACTGCAGTCAGCTCGCCTGCATCAACTCCGGCTAAGAAGACGCCAGTAAGGGCACCGAGATCCACGAAGTCAACTCATCCGTCCACGGCGGATATGGTGATCGCCGCCATTGCCGCTCTCAACGAGCGCGGCGGTTCATCGCTTCAGGCAATCAAGAAATACATCGTTGGCACTCACATGCTCGACGCGGACCGAACCGGAAAACTAGTCCGAAAGTACATTGTCGGGGCCATCGCTTCCGGCGCTGTAGTGCAAACAAAGGGTAAAGGAGCTTCGGGATCGTTTAAATTGCCTGCGAAGTCAATGAAGAAGCCTGCAACCAAGAAATCCGAAGCCACGAAGATACCGAGATCGAGCCCGAAAAAAACAATAACCGCAAAGACACCAAAGTCCGATGGTAAAAAGACTGAATCTGCAACGAAAACCGTTCGCGCGGAAAAATCGGCGCCGAAGAAGAGCGCCGCAGCGGCGAAAACTGAAACCAAGCCGGCAAAAGCAGCTGCAGCGGCGAAAGCTAGAACAAAAACTGCTAAGGCAATAACCGCCGCAAAGAGCTCATCGAAGGGAAAGAAAGCGACGACGAAGGCCCCGACGACCAAACCCAAGAGTCCCAAACCGAAGAAAATGGCGGCTGCGGCAGCCAAGGGTGCGGCTGCGACAAAGAAAGCTGGAACGGCTAAGAAGTAATAATGAAGAAGAAAAAAATATCGAGTACGGCAAGAAGAATATTCCATCGGCCCTTTTCAGGGCCAACGATTAAAATCGTAACGTACGCTCGACGATTGTCGCCTATCTCAAAAATAAATACAAATTCATAATTATTTTTAATGTCGAGTAAATTCTTGATTGTCTGGTTTGGGCAACGTTCGTTTATTAAAAATAGTTTTAACCTTCGAGGGATTAATTGTAACGATAAAAACTACGTTTCTCAACATGGCGTCGGTCCATTGTGGATTTCGCCTCGACACAATAGTGTAAAAAAAATATAACTGCATTGGGAGAAAAAAAATCTAAGATAATAATGATAATCGTAATTCGTTCAACATAAATGGCGGTAAAGTTCATAATTCGATAAACTTAGATTAGCGATAACATTGGGTTTTCTGAATACAGTTTTTGGGACTTCAGACGGTTTCAATAGATATATGGGCTAGGTGTTTTTTTTTATACAATGTAAAATTAGATAATCACAATTCGTAAAGCCATTAACGTTCGTGACTTAATTATGAGACAATTGACGAAGGAGGGGGAGGGGGGATTTCGTCGAATGTTATAATCTAGTCTTTAAACGAGACCGGGAGAGTTTTTCGAAAAAGAAAGTAATATATTATCACATTTTCTCTTTTTCCGGCTGTCGTTCCCTTGCTCTTCTACGTTCTCACTCAACTTGGTCCTGATCCAGATCTAACTAGATGATCTATCGCGAGACTCGTTACTCGCACTGCTGCTCGTTACCGAGGAATGTCTGCTTAATTGCGGCAATTCGAAGTGCCATTTGCCATCCTTGATTTCGGTCAAATCCGAACTAGACGCGTTGTCGGCCAAGGGCGGTCGGGCTTTTATTCCCAAAGTCGTTGGTCTCTTGCTTGGATTATCGTCCAACATGATCTTCAGTAGCTCATACTACAAAACAAAAAGAAGCAACCCATCATTATTAATTTAATTCAATTATAATTAATATTATTATTTTCGTAAATGAATAAAAATAATGTATTCTTCGAAAATAACTAATTTCAATGAAAAATAATACATTACAAAATGATTTCTGTCATCTCCTGCAAGGAAATTCTGTGTACATTTTTTCAGCATGTAAAAAAATTTACTTTGGCTATTATAAAAATTTGTACTTGTAGAAAAAGGTTCAAAATATAGTCAGAATTTTAGGAAAGACGTTCTGTTGATTGCAATTCAAAATTTCCGAGATGAATTTTACCCAGTGTGACTAAACCGTAATTTTACTGAAGCATGATCAAAAAGGGTTAAAAATCTCACTTCTTTCGGATGCTGTTGAGCAAAACCATCCGGAAATTTGTAATTTCTCAGGCTCAACAAAGTGGCGACACGTTCCATATCCGTGAGAAATGGCGTCAGCAACTCGAACAAAATAATTCCCAATGAATAAATGTCGACCTTGTAATTGTAAATCTGTCCGTTCATTTGTTCGGGCGACATGTATAATCGCGTGCCGACGCGTGCGGTGTGGACACGATTGTTGGAACGTCCGTAATCCGCATCACCGTCGGGAGTGTGAACAACATCGTCATCCAGACCCTCGGTCATTGCCGTGACCAATCCGAAATCGCCAATTTTTATTTTATCGTCAAACGCGAAAAATATATTAGACGGTTTCAAATCACGATGTATAAGACCTTGAAAGTGAACGTAATGAACTGCGTCGACAATTTGTTGAAATATATTAACGATTCTCGGTAAATCGCGTTCTTGCGATTGTCGTTTCAACCATTCCTTCAAACTGAATTTTCGGCATAACTGCATTTGTATGTAGAGAAACATTTTTGCTGTTTTTTTCGTGACAATTTTGTTATTTAATTTTAACGAGAACGAAGCTTTGCGTTTGGATAATTCTTGTTTGTCGTCGTTGTGAGTTCCGTTGGAACGTTGAAAAATGTTGGAATCAGAAGCTTCGGTGTGTTCGCGAATGGATTTGGTTTTGGCTCCCGAATCGTTAGACGAGTCGCTGCTTTCGTCACGACTTAAGTTCGCTATTTCTTCGGTTATAGCGGATTCGTCACCCGAGGCCTCGAACACGATGAACGAATCGTCATCCTTCGAGCACGGATTGTTTAACTCAAAAGCCTCGAAAGCGCTGTCCAACGACGATTGCGAACTATGGGGCACGTCGATGCAAACGGAACCGTTTGGCTTGGTCGTGCTTTGCGAATATTCCGATGGAAATTCTGATGGCGAGATTCTTCGATTCATGTGTTCACGATCGTGATCTTCTTGCCAACCGGCCGGTGGACATTCCAACCAAGCGTTGAAGTAACGCACGATGTTGTGATGATCCAACTTTGCCAGGGCCTTAACCTCTCGCATCACACGATCTCGCGAGTCTTGACTGGACAATTCAGAAATTCATTGATTTATCATTCATTTGTGACCATTTTTGTCAGACAAATGAATAAATTTATCATTAAGTTGCGACCTTTTTTCAGTAAAATAAATTGATTGGGTATTAATTTTACTATTTTGATAGATTTTTTTTTTACCTTTACAACTGAATTTTTTTCTGCTTCTAAATTATTGTTATTATACATAATTCGCTGGGCGAGACCATTTTTTTGAGTGATTAATTTAGTTGAGAACGGAAAAAGATTCTATTAAATATTTTTTAAATTTATAATAAAATTGAACAATGTCGATACGTTTTTTTTCCCATTTACGACTAAATAAAAATATTTAAAAAAAACCGAAAGAAGCGCTAAGCTCGGTCTGACTGTTCAGACAATGCTATTCATTTGATTAATTAGTTATCCATTTTCAATGATAAATTATTTATAGATTTTTGTCCTATGCTCGACTAAATACTTTTTTTTTAATTGAGTAGTATTAATTTTAGTTATACCACTTTCTTAGAAGTTTTTTTACAAGGTCCTCTCCGTAGACATATATTTTTCTATCCTAAATTTGTTATAGTGATACACTGACATGGTCACAGTATCACTATACCTTTTTTTTTGTAGCGGTGGGTTCCGAACAACCGAGAGAACACAGAAAAATACACAGAAACATTTTTCCCATTGGTGTAGGCGTTGGGATTCGAACCCAAAAACTTGGGGCCGAGAACCAGCTACGAAACCAAATCGACCACTGCGTCTCCCTTATTTATTTTTTTTTTTTTATTAACGAAACCAAACAATAACATAATCACAAAAGTCAGTCTCACCTGTTGGGCAGAGCGATTCTCTTGATGGCATAATTGCAATCGTCAATTTTATTTTTTGCCTCGAAAACGACTCCATAGCCACCTTTGCCCAAACAATCGATGGGATCGAAATCATTCAGATAACGTGATTTAAAATCTTTTGAACTGTCGGGGGTATCGAGGAGAGTCTTTCGATCGTTTTGTTTGGTTTCCACGTGTGTTTCCACGATCACAGGCGGATGTACAGCGTCCTTGACGGCCGTCAATCCGTGTATCAGACGTTGCATATTGTTCGTGAGCATAAAATTCAATATAACCGCGGTAACCGCGGAAATCATCGAAACTTCTTTCCACCAGTACCACAGAGACACTATGATAATTTGTACCGGCGTGTCGTCGTCCACGTTCGAATAATTCACATCTGGCGAACCACTCGTGTTATCCATTACAATAATATTCGAATTCGTCGTGTTGCATTGATTCGCACTCTCGTACAATTCTTTTGTGTACAAATAAAATCCGTTGCCGTTTATGTATTCGGAATTGTACAATACCGACAAAGCAGTGGTTGACGGTGTCTCGATGTCAATTTGCGAACCGTCGTTCGAATTCACATCGTCGTTGTCTCTCTGATGACGCTCGCGAGAGATCGCCATCGCTGTTTCCGTCGCCGGATGAGGTCGCCACGGAAATTTTACCCTTTCCGTTGGCTTCCGGGTCGAATGATCTAACCTGTCGCTAATTTCGGTATTTTCTTGAACGTACAATTGACGATCGTGCATACCCACGTAAATTCCGGGGCTTTTGGAAAATTCCGAACCCCACGTCCATTGACTTCCGTCAAAGAGATCTACCTCTTTGAGACTACCGTCCTCATTGTCGTTGCTGTCGATTCCATCGTTCTTCCATATCGACACTATCGGAGAATCAAACTGTGAAATAATGAATGATTATTTTTTTTCGAAACATATTTTGTACCTTCATTGAAAAATGATGTGTAACACATCTTTCGCTCGTCCGATCTCCGCCTCGAATGCAAAACAAATGGGGCTTTCGGCGCTCGCGGCGGACCGAGAAAAAACGAGCGAGAAACTTAGCACATCATTTCGACCCGCCGAGTACACACCTATTTTTCCGATCATCGAGTACTCTATGGGTCAAAATTACCACAACTGACTCACAATCAGATGAGTTACTATTCGAAATATTCAAGTCCAATTGACCTGGGAAAATTCAATAATATAATTTCACTATCTTATAATGTCGATGATGTAGCTTAGAAGAGTAAATATTATCATAGATTTCATGTATTACTACAATAGACGGAAATGCGGGAGACGTGGAAAAGATATTTAAGTGAGCAGTTCGAATAAATACAGATCAGGAACTGCAATTAGATTTGGCTAAGGCTGATAAATGAAATATTTGCAAAGAACATAAGCGTAGGAATGTTACAATGGGGATAGAGACTTATTGGGAGGATAACGATATCAGAGCAGAGAATAAGGAAACGTGAGCAAGGTTAAGGTGTGGGAACGTAGGTAAAAGTTGGGGTAGGTATAATACAATAGTACATTATGACATTTGCACGAAAACATTTTTTCTGACGGGTGTGAGCTTGCAGAACGAACCGAAGGCGAGTGTTGCAATCACACGAGTCCGGAAAACGTTTTTTGTACAAGTGTCGTACGAATTTTTATGTCACAAGGTGTGTAAATTCGGTTTGAAGCGAACGTAGTGAGCGTAAAACTGCACTTTTACGCACAGCGTGACATAAAGATCTTAGATGCAGCGTTCGCGGAAATGAAGGTGAAAATATGATACACATTGTTACTAGCAAAGAAGCACGAACATACATAAAAAAATAGATGGTAGACAGAATGGACGAATCTATAGATGGTAGTAAAAAGGAACGGAAAGACAAAACATAACCATGTTTGAACGGCAAGCAAGTGGTAGCCCTATCAAATTTTATTGAGAATCTTGAAAAATGTTATAACAAATGATATATACTAGTAAGTTAAGACAAGAGGGATAGATACGGTGTATACCAATAAGGCGGACGAGCTTGACGTGTAGGAGACGAATTGTAAAGACCCGAGTGGGTATACATTAGACTGTGTCAAAAAACTATAGATCTTCATTAGGTCCGGTAGTCTTAAAAGCTCTCGGTTAGTCTAAAACTTATCCTCCCAAAGAGCACACCCGAAAATGTTCATTTTTGGCCCATCGCGAGGGCGGTCCCGGCGGTCCCTTTTGCGTTTGAATGACATGAGAAAAATTATATCTTTCGCTTCATTGACGCCAATAGGTAAGCCGATAAAAACGATTAGAATTCGAATCCGCCGGATAACAACCGGCGGATTCGAATCCTGAAAAAATTCAGTTTTTTTCAGCGTTTAAAACGAATAATGATGACTGCATGGGTAAAAATAATGTCTTGATCTCATAAAATGAACTTTCAGGAGCTGTGAGTTGAATATTATTGAATTGATGCTATTTTCACACATACCTTTCTTGTAGAGAATCGAATTCTCTACAAGTCTCTGAAATGTATGCCTAAATTTTCCTCGTGAACGGTTGGTTCAGCTGTGAAACTGGTTGAAAGACGAATTTTCGTAAACAATCGAAATTCAATTCTCTAAAGAATGATATCCGGCGGATTCAGTTTATGCATTGAATGTAGCGAAAAGTATATTTTTCCCGTGTTATTTCAGCAAAAAAGGGGACCCCCCTGGCAACGGTCCAAAAATAAACATTTTCGGGTGTGCTATTCGGGAGGATTTTTTTTAAGCTAACCACGAACTGTTAAGACCACCAGACCCTATGAAAAAGAATAAATTGTTTTGTTCACTACTACTACTACTACTACTACTACTACTACTACTACTACTACTACTACTACTACTACTACTACTACTACTACTACTACTACTACTATCATAGACCTGAAAAATAAATTCTGCAAAAAAGTTGTTTTCAATCAAAGTAGAGATAAGGTTTTTGATTGACCAAATTGACCTAGTGTGTACTTGGCGGGTTAACCAAAGGCGCCATTGGGACATTTTGACTTTGGTATTTATTATCTTCGGCTTGGGAATGCGTGTGTGTGTCGACTACCTTGTGTTGCCATAATTTAACTGAAGGATTGCTCTTGTTGACAGCCAAGACGACGCCTTCGGGAACAATGACTCGCAGTTCGATGTCTCGAGCGATCTCGTTTGCTTTGCCACTACAACCCACGTTTTCTTTTGGTATCAGTACCAAATCGTGCTGCCCCACACTGAAGTTCCATCTGTAGTCGAATTAAAATAAATATATTATTCACCTGTCTAACGATTTTTTTTTCATTTTTTTAACATCGATACGACAGAGAAAAAAAAATTCAATTTTAATAAATTTACTTTTCCAGACCGGTTCGAGGCTCAACTGCGCGTATGGTCTGCTGAAATCGTTGCACCACCAAAACTTCCTGCTCCACGTAAGAATCCCCATCCGTGTTGTTCGTGCAGCCGCTTATGTTGCACTGATAAAGCACTTGACCGGTCAGAGTCGATACGCCGTACGAACGTGTCTCTTTTCCACCCGAAAACACTAAATCGTCTGAATAACGAAATGAAGAACGCAACAATTGATCGGTGGATACTGGAACAGCTTCTAAATTGTCGCCGTCAAATTTGTACAATCCGCCGCTCAATGACGGTATCAGTCTCACCCAATGGCCGTCGTTGTTTAGCTGTTACCCAATCAAAAATCACAGAACAAAATAATGTTTTTTTCCATAATTAGATGTTTATTGGAATAATTATCTTCTGTACCTCGCGTCGATGAATGTTGGACGATAACATTGGTCCCTCTTTGAAATCTAAGCTCCATATTAATTTACCACCGTTAGCTTGGTCCAGGGCCGACAATTTTCCATCCAGCGTACTGACAAATACCAAACTGCAAGAAGAAACAAACAATTACCAAAAAAATGTTTTAAATCGCCATGTTCAGATAAGTGAGTTATCGCAATGATTTTAAAATTCACATTTGTCGATAATTGAATAAAGTTAAAAGATATAATGCACCCAGTATTTTTCCAATGCATGAACATGATATAAGCTAACATGTTTGAGCATGTAGGATGGAATTAACCTTTAATTACACCAACAGAAAAAAATTAATGAAGGGG